>NIUQ01000439.1:0-50064 GCA_002796945.1 Plectus sambesii | reverse complement strand
AAGGCAAAGCAATCAGACTTGTCATTGTTCGCGCTTCATACCTTCATATAATCATCTTAACGCTCTTCTCGCCCATTTGAACGAATTAACATAGGATATCCATTTTTCGTATGTTAGGATAATTGTTGTCTCTCTCAAAAATTGTACATTGTAGCCCATCATCAATAACTGATGTCAATTTGTTCTCATTCAAATACTCAAAACTACATTTTTTAATGCGCCTCCCGTGACAAAGTTAGAATTAAATGAATGTCAGTCGACGACTGTGACCATATGGTATGACACCGTGCGCATTTTAAAGAGATCGTAATTTAGACACACCGACTGGAACTGGCCTTCAGCGACACCATCACGGAAAATGATGACACGTTCTGGACGCGAGCGAAGGTTCTTCAGCAGCCAATTCTTGAGCATCTCACTGGCGGCGCTACGCAGGTACACCACGTTCTCGCGTCGCTTCTTTTGCGTCTGCAACAACATTATCAACTTCGATAAACATTACTTACGAAGAATACTTACTTAATAAATCATCAGTGCTCTGGTGCTTAAAACTCAGATATGTTCCAACTCAACTACATTCATACCGTAATTAACTGTCAATTTGCGAGCTCTGAGAAAAGTTGTGTGATTTTAATATGCTACACAGACACTTTTCAGAGCAATCTTCATAAACTAATATTTAAGGTAACAATTTGAGAACGAGACGAGTGATCGTAAAACAGAAGGGAGGAACGAGAGAACCGACCAATCAAAGCAAGAAAAGAAAATGACTCGTAGCGGATTACTTGAGATCACAAGCCGGATTGTGCTCCGTGATCATCTGCACTAATTTTATGCAGCTTATGCTCATGAAAGCAGGATTTTGGAACAGCATATCTCTTAATGTATACGGGGCTGTAGCTCAGGGGTAGAGCGCGCGCTTAGCATGCGCGAGGTCTGGGGTTCGATTCCCTACAGCTCCACATATTTTTACCATTTCTTAGCTTGGAATATCTAATGGCACTTGATGTTGATCATTTTGCAACAGAATTCAATTACGAAGATAAGAAAAAAGACTAAAAATCAATGGAGCTGTAGGGAATCGAACCCCAGACCTCGCGCATGCTAAGCGCGCGCTCTACCCCTGAGCTACAGCCCCAGACAATAATGAGAAAATGTTATCCCAAAATTGATTAAAATGACCCTTATAAGTTGTAACAAAAGGAGAACAACGATCAACATGACCGAATTTAACATTATATAAAAAATGTAGATAAGGAAAAATTTAAGTGAAGCTATAGGGAATCGAATCTTAGGTACTACAGCTATTACACGTCTCTCAGCAACCCGGGTTACTGGCGCCCCTAATGAAGCAGTCAAGATTTAATCCCACCAGCCCACTTTATGACCGAAGGCTTTAAAATATTTCGTAAAAACACCGCTATAATAATAGCGAATACATTTTGTTGCAGATTATGGTCATAAAAAATAATTTCGAAACGGTATTTCCTGCGAACTGTCTGGGGCTGTAGCTCAGGGGTAGAGCGCGCGCTTCGCATGCGCGAGGTCTGGGGTTCGATTCCCTACAGCTCCAAATTTATATCTTTAAACTTCGATTCAAAAAATGTTGCATTTTTCAAGGGATCCTTTTGCAGACGACATTAAATATAAAAGAAAAATGTCCAAAATTAGTGGAGCTGTAGGGAATCGAACCCCAGACCTCGCGCATGCTAAGCGCGCGCTCTACCCCTGAGCTACAGCCCCGATTGATTATCTGAAAATGGTACCCCAAAATCACTTTTAAGAGCACAAAATTATGAAATAATTTTATGGTGGTTGCTTTGTGATAGTTTGAAGTAAAAATTGTTAACCAGAAGAACGGTCGCACAACTGCAGGGAAGGAGAGAGGAGGGAGAGGGGAACCGATCAATCACCGCAAGAGCGGCCAATGAGAGTGAATGAGAAATCATAGATCAGTTGAGATCTCTTGACCGATCATATCCGGCGACAATAAACAAATAACAAGCATGATAAAATGGATTTTTTAAAAGAAAAGGTCAAACTCACTCGAATAATACCGTGATAGCTCATCTGGTCAGACGACCAGGCGGAGCACATGGCCGCCACCGAAGGCGACGATTCGTCGCCCGTTGACGGGTGGTTCACGTCCATTCCGATCAGAAGCGTCTTCTCACCGAACAGCATCTTGTTCACACTGAAAATAAACAGAGTTTGTTTGTCGTCGCAGCTTCAGCACGCGAAATAAATTTCTTATGTTAACTATTATTTAAGAACGACAATCCTTTTTAGCAAAAGTATAAACTGTGGATGACTGGTCCGAGTTATTCTTGAAGAAAAGCCGGAGGGGCGATTTCATGCCACAATGGAGCTACCCACGGTTAGGTTGTAAAATTAACTAACACGGGATTGCGTGGTTGGATGTTCCAGTTGGTACCGCCGGTCTTGACATTGGTCTTGAGGCAGATGTTATCGATGGTCATGGGTTTCCAGTTGCCGTGCGGCGCCGGGGTGATCGTCTTCTTCAGCAGGCACTGCGTCACCCAGCCGAACTCGATCTCAGCCGTGCGCTTCACGTCCGCTGAAATCGATCGACCATCAAAATCATTTCGTCACTCTACGCGTCCTTGATTTAGTCGAAATTTGCCAAGCGACAACAAGAAATTTTTAGTCGAAAAGGCAACTGCTTTGAAAATCAATAGCGCTCATTTCTAACAACTTCGACCTTTCTTATTTACTAAACTTTCAGAACCGTGCTGAGCTTAGGCAAAGTTCTATTTGTGAAACGTGTAGTTTACTCGACTTCAAAAAATCACAAGCATCGGTGGTTCAGTGGTAGAATGCTCGCCTGCCACGCGGGCGGCCCGGGTTCGATTCCCGGCCGATGCAACCTTTTTAGCCATTCAACAAATTTTGTTAACGGGAAAGTCGCAATTTGTCGCGGTTCGCAACCAATAGTCAACATTTCTTGATCCATACTAATAAATATTATCCTGAATAAAGCAAACTGCTTCAACAGTCGACAGCGCGTTTTAAAATCAATTTGTGCACGTAAAACTAAGAAATGACTATCATTGTTGGTAGAAAGCACTGTTCAAGTTCAACTTTCCCAACTATGGTGCCTGGCTCGATAACTCAACTCATCCAAAATTTTCACCTTATTATGCGGTCACAATAGCGCTGCAGTTTATTAGAACAATTGCCTCTCGTTCATTCTTAAACTTTTAAAACGGTGCCTCACCGTAGTTCTCGATGCCCTTTCGCGGCAGGATGACCATACAGAGGTGAGGATGAGGGAAGCGATTGCCGGGAACGTGTGGAGCACCTTGCTGACGCAGCTGGTTGGCGCAGTTGACGATGACGGTATGTAAATCGCCCTGGGCGGCGCCGAAGTAGGCCTGGAAGGAAGGTGCAGGCGCGAATCGCATGCCGCGCTGGTTCATCTCCTTCGGGAAGCTGTCGCAGAACTGCCTGAAAGTTTCACACTGTCTTTGAGCGCGGGAACGGCATGGGAGGAATCGAATCAACTTAATTTTACGCGGGATATACCGCGGTCAGAGGTGAATACTCTAAACATTTCTTCATCAGTAATCGAAAAATCGTATCCGAGATTTATCCTGACGTTAACCGTGCTCAAGATACGCTTACACAGGCAATCTGCGCTATCCCCATAGAACCGTTGTAAGATATTAATAAATATTAATGATGTAGTTTAGAATAAACATTGCGCTATGACAGTATATATTACGGCACAGTGTATTCGTGCTGCAACCTATCTTTTATTTGAAATAAGAATATGAGCAATAAAATCTACTAACATGAGAATCTGTTCGAGACGCGGATCGCGGTCTTGGTAGGCGAGAACTCCCCAAAAGCGCACCGGCTCCGCTCCGGGGCTGTGCACTCTGCCCGGAAACTTCCACACGCCATCTTTGACCATTACCTAAAAACAAGTGACATTGACCNACTCCCCAAAAGCGCACCGGCTCCGCTCCGGGGCTGTGCACTCTGCCCGGAAACTTCCACACGCCATCTTTGACCATTACCTAAAAACAAGTGACATTGACCAGTGACACCCGACTGTATATACAATCATAATGCAAAGGTACGATTGGAAAATTAGTTCACAAATAGCGATACAATTTGACCGATCCCGAAGTTTCACCCTGTTTTTGTACAGGGCAAAAATTATTTATCGCAGTAAATCGCCTAGACCGGCAAAACTCTGCTGGTCGCCCATATACCGATACAAATGATAAAATGCCGTGAATAAGACTTGATCGAAAAAAAAGAGCCAAGGTCAACCGGAAGTTGCTAGTTGTATGCATCAAATGCTGTTAATATTGGTAATTCAAGTGTCGTCCTCCGATAAGCCTCTTCCATTAGCTTACTCATTTTAATACAAAGGAACGTTATTCTCAATCGAATTCAGATTCGAATGTTTCATATAAAACTGACTCAATATACCCAAGAACCAAAGCTATCGATCAGCTTGGCAGATTCGAATGCGAGTATAAGTGAAAAACTTTGACATAAAACTCACAGGTTTGTTCTGAACGAGGACGGCGGGCGGGTCGAGGACGCGCGCCTTGCAGTTGAGCATCTGAGCGTTCAGCGAGACGCTGAAGCGCTTCATCCACGGATCGTTCATCAGCTCCGCTTCCTGGATGAGATTTTGGATGCGCTTCTGGCGCTCCGTCGCCGGCACGGCCGCCCGCTGAAATGTTTACTTTCGTCAAGCGAGGGGACGCGTGGAGAGTTCAATTTAAGTTTAAATTTGTCAGTCAGTAACAAGAAATTTTAGACTGAATAACCTCTTTGGGAAGTTAATAGTATTTATTTCTTTTAACTTTGCTCCTATTTATTTACTCAGAATCATGCCGAGCTTTAGCAGACTTGTTTAACGAAACGAGTAGTTTACTCGAAGCAGTTGAAATATGAGCATCGGTGGTTCAGTGGTAGAATGCTCGCCTGCCACGCGGGCGGCCCGGGTTCGATTCCCGGCCGATGCAACCTTTTTTACATATTTCTCATATGCAGATCAAAGTCGCTGATAATAGTCAAAATATCTAGTCAAGAGAAGTCTCAGATGGAGTAAGCAAACTGCTGATTAAGTCAGTAACGCTTCATTCAACCACATTACGGACGTAGATCAACAATTACAATTCTTGGTGGAAAAAGGGGGTTTTGCCGACAAGCATGCTTGACTCATAACCTGTCACTTTTCTTAAAATTTCGACTACTCCACCAGTGCAACTACATTTGGCCTTCGAGCAAGGGATCGCTATGGAGATCACTATACTACTATCAATACCGATAATATCTCTAACAGTATGAAACAAAACAGAAGAGAAAACCGCCATACACAATACCTTGATGATGTCAGCGAGTTGATCAGGTTCGAGCTGCTGACGAAGGCGTTGAGGATAACTGACGCGAAGGTATTCGATGGGGACGCCGATGCTGATGGCGAGTCGGTTGCGGTCGTCCTGGTCGCGGTCGTCGCGGCTCAGGCGCGTACGAGGCTGTTGGAAGCGCGGGTTGCGCTTCTTGTAATCGCGCTCGTCGCGGCTGTTCCTGAAGTTGACCGTCGGCAGCAGCGGCCAGCGGATCGGCCAACCCTTCAGCTTCGTGAAGTAGTCGAACACAGTGATCACCTGCAACTCCCTACCATTTCATGCTGCGTTTTACAATTTGGTGATATATCACGTTGGTATTTTGCTATTTCTTTGTGCAACCAAGCAATCAGAAGCCAGCCCATAAAAACGAGCAACTTCTCCTTCCAATTTCGAACATTACAATCGATAAAGCAAAGAGTGAATGGAGAATGTGGGTTATAAAACAGAGACGAAACTCTGCAAGAAGGGGTCAATACGAGCTGATGTCCAACCATCTACAATTTGCATTTAGCTAACAATACGAATGGTCAATCCTATCGATTACGATGCAATATTTTTCAATTTGCCCTTCAAAAGGTTCATATATTTGCTATTTCAATTGCTCCTTTCTTCCACTTTCCTTCCAGCGCACCGCGCTGATTACCGTGCCTATTTAGATAGCCAGCGAACGCATAGAGCGCAAAAGTAGCGAATAAACGCGCGTACCCTATCCCTATTAAGATCTCAGATTTCCTCTCCTTTCCATTCGCAACGAAGAAAAGCGAAAATTTGCTAACCTGCCACTTGAATCCATTGCGCGGAGGCGGCAGCAGAGTGGGGTACTTGAGCTGTCCACCGTTGCCATTGGGCGGAACCGACCCAGCGGCTTGTCCGCCAGCGCCACCCGTTTGGCTGTTGATTGCGGCGATGTTGTACGACTGATCGTACATGTCAGGCTGACCGTCGGGCACTTGACGCCAGAAGCTGAAAAATTTGGCGATGTCATTCAACTTTAACGTGTAAGCCAGTTCTACAGTCAAAAATATTCGATCAGTTATAAGAAATCGAGACAGGCACCTTAGTTCGCAAAGGTGCGCACGCTTTTCAGTGCTTGAACGGCGTTTTTCCACCAAAAACGACATTACGAGCATATATCGATGCAAAACAGCGCTACTGCCTTTAGCAGTTTGCCTTTCTCGATCTAAGTTTCTGGATAAACTATTTTTGCTAATAGCTTCGAACCAGAATATGTTGCGTCTTTTACCAGTTGCCTTTACAGGAAAAATCATTAAAAGATTGCATCGGCCGGGAATCGAACCCGGGCCGCCCGCGTGGCAGGCGAGCATTCTACCACTGAACCACCGATGCTCATGGTATATTTTCACCAAGTAAACTACAAATTTTGCAAAAATATATTTTCATTCTGCTAACGCTCGATCTTATTCTGAATTTTGAATAAAAGCATAGCCGGAGAGCCTATACAATCGCGGAGGTTGAAGGTTGCATAAATACAATCTTAGAGCGAATTAAAAATAAGTGAATACAACTGTGACTTTTTATACAGTCAAAACCGGATAAGCGGACATTGACCCGGCAAGAGAAAAATGTCCGCTTAAGCGATCATGGTTGCATACAAATTTCGCACACTGGGCTTGCCAAAAATGTCCGCTTATCCGGTTTTGACTGTACCAGCAATTGGGGGAATCGTCAGGTTTTGACCGGTATAAGCGAAATAGCGTTATAAACAATTATCGCCCTGTAAAACAAAGGAAATCGAAAAATCGAAACAGTTCAAACCTAGTACACTACCTAGTATAGACGAATTATCCTAATAACAGAACCCGCAGCAAAAGCATCTAATTCACTTACAATCGGTCGCGCGGCGGCAGGCCGAAGACGGTCTTGGAGACGCCCGGTCGGCCCATCTCACCGGCGTACACCATCGGACCACTGCCCGCCTTCTCATTCTGCGGCTTCACCTTGCACAAGTCGAAAGCTGAAATGAGCAGCATTAACCACGGAAAGAAAATCAACCCATCCTTTCAGAAGCACTTTCCAATTACGCAACTCATCAGTTTTTCGGGGGAACCGATCAATCGAAAGATCAACTGATCCGCTTCTCATTGTCTGTTTCTACAGTGACTACTCGATCGCTCCTTGCTCTCAGACTCTCACATCCCAGTCATAAAAATATTGCCTCAAACCCTTATAAAAACAATCATCGTAAAATAAAATTTCGTAAAAAAATGCTGATAAAAAGGGATTTTGGTGTAAAATTTCGATCCCATCATCTGGGGCTGTAGCTCAGGGGTAGAGCGCGCGCTTAGCATGCGCGAGGTCTGGGGTTCGATTCCCTACAGCTCCACTGATTTTTTACCATTTCTTAGCTTGGTATATCAAAAAGCATTTAATTTGAATCATTTTGCATCTGAATTCAAATACGAAGGTAAGAAAATGATAAAAATTTTATGGAGCTGTAGGGAATCGAACCCCAGACCTCGCGCATGCTAAGCGCGCGCTCTACCCCTGAGCTACAGCCCCAGTTGATATTAGGAAAATACTGTCTCAAAATCACTTTCTATGGCCATATTCGGCAACAAATTATATATCCGCTATTAGTACAGCGATATTTTCACAAAACATTTAGAAGCTTTTGGTCATATAATGAGGCAGCAGGATTGTATCATTTATGAGCTCTAGTAACTCGGGTGAATAATAGGCGTTATGGTATTTAACAGCTGTAAATAGTTAGAATTCAATTCTCTACAGCTCCATTTCTTTTTATTCCTTCTCTCTTTGGTACATATAATCTTGATCAGTTAGCACTAGTTATTTTTTACTTGAGATCAAAAGTCTAATTGTGACATTATGCAGTAATTTTTGTGTATAATGCTCATGGAAAAGTGGTTTTGGGGTACGATTTCCATCATTATAACTGGGGCTGTAGCTCAGGGGTAGAGCGCGCGCTTCGCATGCGCGAGGTCTGGGGTTCGATTCCCTACAGCTCCATATAATTTTTTTAATGTTTTTCTCAATAATTGAGTTCCTAGTCTAAAATTATACAAATAAAGTGTGTCCTAAAAAGGACCAAATGAAGAGATAAAAGTTAAATGGAGCCGTGGGGAATCGAACCCCAGACCTCCCGCATGCGAAGCGCGCGCTCTACCCCTGAGCTACAGCCCCAGTTGAAAATTAAGAAATATATATCCTAAAATTTGTTTTATGAGCATAAATTATGAAAAATTACTGCATAATGTCACGGAGCACAATCAAGCTTGTAATCTCAAGTAACCCACTACGATTGCTAGCTCGCTTTCAAGCTCATTTTCTGTCCTCACAATTATCGATCGGTCCTCTCCTTTTGTTCAGTGGCTCGTCTTGTTCATTAATAGTTGCCTCATATCCCGTCAATAAATTAATATACTTCGTTGAAAGTTAGTTTCTCCAAAATTTACTCAAGTCAAAGGAAGATTGCTGCTCCATGCAAATAACAGCGCGTTATCAAACTTGATTAATTCATGTTTCTCTCAAACCGATAAATGATATATATGACAATAAACTGGTAAGCAAGTCATATTTGTAAAATCGGTCAGAACCTAAGCCAACCGTCCCTACAGAGGCATTAGTGCTGTAACTGACACCTTCAATGGAAAAAAGATAGCATTCAGACATTCTACTTATATTATTTGTAGACAAAATGTAAATCCATTTCCACGAATAAGGCGGGAAATACTTACTCATGAGCTTCTCCTGGATGGAGGCGCGATGCTGCTGGTTGAGCTGGGTCATTTCATTGACTTGGGCGACGTTGAAGAGAGGTCGTCCTTCGACCATGCAGAGCAGCTGACAGATGAGGTCCATCAGTTGCAGCGGACGGCGGAACACCGCGTTGCACACTAAAATACAGCGGAAATCGTTACAGCGAACAGATTACATCGGTCCCTAATTTACAATAATATAAGATAGGAATATTGATTACAAATCACGGCGAAAATGGGCAAGAATAAAAAGTAAGTATAAAAAATTATGCTGGTTTCCCATTGTGATGTTGAGCTGAAAGGTTACTTTGTGGATAATCTCTAGCATTAGGATAAGTAACAACTCCAGCAAAATTACGCAATATAAAACTAATCCAAAGACAGAAATTACCACATCTTTTACAATTTTCGTATTTTGCCAATAGTTGCATTATGCGCTCCAGAAATACATCCTCTACTTATTAATTTATCTCTGTCCATACTATTTGTCAAGTTGCTTTTCTCCTTCAATAAATTATTAACTGCACATATAAACGCGATTACGTGACAAGGGAAAACACGAACCATCGGCATTGAGCATGAGCTCGTCATTCTCGCCAGCAACCTTGACCATACTGAACAGCCCCTGCAGATGCATACAGCCACCGGTGATGTACGCCTGCTGCAGCGTTGGGCTGGGGTTAGTGAAGCTGTCCACGTGCGGAACGCGGTAGATCTGCACGCCTCGCACCGACGAGAAGTGCTTGTAGAACCTGCAGAAAATTCATTACTATGCGCGCGATATATTGCAATGGCGCTACTGGAATGGACTGCTTTCTCAAACTTTTCTGCTGGGAAAGAACGTGCTCAGTGATCAATTAAAATTTATTTATCCTATCCCTTGATTTGCATTTACCAATTAGGCGTTCGAATCTACAGTGCTCTCAAGAGGTTGCAGCATTAATAAGATATGTGTCACCGAAATAGCAAATCCCGTTAAATCCCTCCAATACTCACTCGCTTTCATACACTTCCTTCTTCTCACGCTCAGATTCGCAAACATAACCAAAAAGGAAACCGACTCAGTGAAGGGAGCACGGCGGTACATGCGAGTGACGGCGTTGAGGGCCTGGAGGGCGGACATTTCTTCCGCCTCATCCCTGTCGCGGCCGAGCGCCAACGCCTGCGCCGTCGGTGGCGCCAAGTCGCGGGCCACGTCGCGCGGGTTGAAGAAGCACGTCTGTTCGCGCTGCATCTCCATGCAGATATCGCGGCTGCGGCCTGGATCGCTGCTCAGGTTTATCGACCTGAAACGATCGTTTGATAGTGGTATGAATGAAGCGGCACACACAATTCCTCTATACAGTGTTTCTTTTACATCACTAGTTTTGACCGCCCCCAGAGAGTAAGTATATGGCTTGTAACGGGTTACATGAGATCAGTAGCCCAACCGTGCTCCCTGATATTTTGTAACATTAATTCTATAAATTAAGCTCAAAAAAGTGATTTTTGGATAACATTATTTAGGGACCGATTGGGGCTGTAGCTCAGGGGTAGAGCGCGCGCTTCGCATGCGCGAGGTCTGGGGTTCGATTCCCCACAGCTCCAAATACTTTTTTATCTCTTTCTACCTTAAGATAGTGAATGGGATTTGTTTCTAATCATTTTGCACCAGATTTAAAATACAATGGTAAAAAGAATAAAAATTAATGGAGCTGTAGGGAATCGAACCCCAGACCTCGCGCATGCTAAGCGCGCGCTCTACCCCTGAGCTACAGCCCCAGATATGAAATAACAATTGTTACCCCAAAATCTTTTTTCATGAGCACAAAATTGTGAATCTTTTATTTGATAGTGATCGCTTTGAGCTGGAGTTGAGGCAACAATTTGCAACGAGACGAGCGATCGTACAATACGATAAAACGCAGGGAGATCTATATTAGTAAAGCTAACCCTGCGACATAAAATCAGCAAGTAGCCCATACCCATAGAGCACTTTGTAGTGACCGTCGAAACGGAGTTGCTCGCGCGTGACAAGGAAGACCTCGCCATCAAAGGCCATGTCCAAGTGGTGCGGGAAGATGCCATCCGGCTTGTCGGGGCCGAAGCGTGTCATGAAGTACATGATCGCCATGAAGCGGTCCTCTCTGCAAAATGCATTGTACTTTTGACTGTGTTTCAACTAAGCCGTAGGATGGGGAATTCGTAAAAGCGAGGGGCTTCTTCAGCTTATGAACGATGTGGTGCACAATATAAAGAGAGAGGAAACGTGGATATCGAAACAGAGATGGGATACTCTGGAAGAAAACGAGACTGTTCTAGACGAGGGACAGTTAAAAAATTCTAGTCCAATCATTTACTATTATCTGCGCTTAGTGATTGGCTAGCAGAACAAGTAATCATTCTTGTTGATTAAATCCAAAAAGGTTTTTTGAAAAATGATAACGAATTATGATTATTCCATTTGAAGAGGATTACTGGTTGAACTTCATTGAAAGAAGCAACGCGCTGATTTAAATACATTCAGCAACCCTTTGTGAGACTAAAAATTATAACTCAATCGCTATCGTTTACACATATCCAGATTAACAGAACTACCCCAAACCACCAATAATAAACCAAAAAACCGCACTCATTTTTGAGCTTTGCCATATCGCGCAAGAAGCTACCAGACTGGTACTGTTCCTCGTTGGCGAAGAAGATGGCGATGCGGTAGCGGTGGATGACGTATGCCTTCTTGTTGCCCTCGACCGTCTGGATGTTGCCGAGCGACATACGGAACCAGTTCGTCAGGACGCCCAGCGGACGACCCTCCTTGCCGTAGTTGGGGCGCGTTCGAACGAGAATCTGAAATTAATTTAATTGAGCACTATGGTAAATCTTGAGTTATAGCAGTTTCGCTGGTTCTGGTATTTCGCTTATGTCAAGAAGTCTGGTCAGTTCACACCCAAGGCACCCTAATAATCATTCACCAAAAACTAACCAACCTTAATGGGTCGACCCCTCTCCGTTCGTTTATCCTTCTTGCCTTTGCTTTCTTTCCCCTCAGCGCTGGGTTCCTTGGCGATGCCAACATCTAAACAAGTAATTAAAGAGCAATAGCCGAAGAGGATCCGATTCAAAATAGATTAATAAAGCGCAATTGACGTTGAAGATGGCGAAAATGAACAATATTGCGCACATTTTCATCTTGCACGAAGTATATGACTAAATACAGCAATCAAACTTATCAAGCACCGACAAGTAAACGCTATTTGAAACGGAAAAAATTCAAATTAGATGTATAGTGTTTAAAATATTCGAATGTCTAAGGCCAAATTCATAAGACTAATAGATATAGAAATGTGATTACAATTCTGCATTGTCATCACCGACTTTATAATTGAATACGTGATGATAATGAAGAATTTGTTATAAAATACAAAATACACCTAAATTTCAACATTTTATATTACTATTCTGAATTTAGCCTTTCGCCATCGGTCTCCCTTTACAATATCCCAGCTTGATTTACACAGAACCTTCCAAAATAAAAAGTTGCCAAGTACCTTTGCGAGTTTCACCCGCGGGGGTCTTTTCCTGGCTATCGGCGCTGCCAGTAGTTCTCGGTTGGTTCTGAGGAAGTTGTCCGCTGCTCGCCGCCTCCGCTGCTTTCTTCACATCGGCTTCCGTCTGAAAAAGCCGCAATTCCCATTAGCTTTTTAAGTCACAGCTTTATAGAATTTGTGTATACCGATTTCGCTTGTACCAGTTTAAATGATATAGAGCATATTGGACCGGTTTCACATAGCGTACTTTAGCTAAAGTCGTACTTAAGGCCTATCCTTTATCACTGCGTAAAGTCCGACTTTAGTTAAAGTACGCGATGTGAAACCGGCCCATTGTCCTATTTGAAGAAGTTTGCTTACACCGGTAAAAATGTACCGATCCCCTCAAGTGACACCAGTGGCTAACACCAGTTACGTAATTTAGCATCTACCGTATTTTACCAAAAAAAACATAACATCTTGATCTAATCAGGCACCCGTGTATACGCAAAGTCTCGTGGGGAAGCTAAATTGACATACAGGTAGTAGGCGCTTATATCCAAATATTTCAGTTATATGGCTGTGTGATAAACTCTAATATTAGGTCGGCTAATAAGTAATTGCGTTTTTATTTTTTGAAATGGCCGTGTCCTTACGAAAAAAGGTTCGGTGGCAAATATTTTCTTACTGTAGCCCAGAAAATGAGCAAAAACAGAAACAAATTGCAACGAAACAACCTTTTTTGGCAGAGGTACAAACATTTAAAAAAGTAAAAATGCAATTACTTATTAGCTGATCTAATAATTCACGAAGGAAACGTCAAGAGAAACTGAGGGTACCTCGGCACGCGCCGCTGTCTCGCGATCCTTCAGTCGGCGCTCCTCAGAGATGCGTTTTTCAGCCTCGTCCTCTTCGACTGGACGCGCCATGCGTGTAGCCGTCGACGACACTTGCAACCCGGCCATTTCGTCTCGAGTCATCTTCGTTATGTCCCCTGCTCTCGCTAAAAATACCCCAAATTTTCACCCATCCTGCTATCAAATCACACAGCTTTATTTAGGACATATATGAGTACTCTAAGACGATACGAATATCAGCTAACCTGCATGATTAATTAATTACTTTATGCATACTGTAATAAAATACTTCAACGATAGCTAGATTGTGCAAAGCACAAGTCAAAAATTAATAATGCGTTTATGATAATTACCTAATAAGCTTCCCCAATATTTCTGCAATTTTAACAGTACATTCGACCTACTATATGCAGAACATAAACGCAGCTACAATTTTACAATTCACATCATACCTAAAAAAGCAAAGGGAACAAAAATACTCTCGCAACGATACTTACAGGTTGGTGGAAGACGGCCACGCGCCAAGGGCAGTTCCCGATCAGCGGCGGCTTGACTGGCCTGGTCGCCCGGCCTGGGCGCAAGCACGGGGGCGCTGCGGCCGCTAAACGCCGCTCGCGCAGCCCCCGGAGCCCCAACAGCCCCTCCCGTCGGTTGCTGTTGGCGCTGCTGACCTTGTTGCTGAACAATAAATACAATTCTTACATTTACACAGACTGCGTAGAAAATAAAATATCGCTTTCGATATTGTCAGTTAATCGCTAAGGGCAACTGCGGTTAATCCTAACTCTGGAGAATGTAGTAGATTGTTTTATATAAAATATTAACAAGAAAGTCGATCAATAAAATGTTAAGAACAAGGTTAATAAATTTAATTCGCAAGCGGTGTCTTGCGTGGTTAACAACAGTTCACAGTGCATTACCGAGGGAAAAAATTGCTGGAGTTTCACCTAAATAGTTCCATTGAGGCGCGCGATAATTTAGGTATGCGATAGAAATTTGACTTATCAGTGGACAGTAAAGAATTCTTCCGTTCTATACAAAGATACTGACAGTTAAAAAGTATTTAATCAAGTAGGCATACAATATCAAGAAGAGTGCTAACTTGTTGCATTTCTTACGAATACCCACCTGAGCATGTTCTCCCGCCTGTTGGGTCTGCTGAACCGTCGGCGGCTGGCCGCGTCCGAAACCGCGTCGCCCCTGGCCCGTCGGTGGCGGACCGCCTTGATCGGCCATTTTTCGCTTTTTTTTATCGATTCAATTCAACTTCTGCAAATTCGTGAACAAACTGCTTTTGCCTAAAACGTAACAAGCAATTGGCGCACCATCGGTTTTTTGGCGCCAAAGTGGGCGGAGACGGTGCGTCGACCAATCATCGGCAAGAAATTACAAGCGCTCAGCAAATATCAGCATTAAAATGACAAAAATTAGCATACTATTAGTCGTAGGCATTTTCGACTTGCGGGAAATCTGAACGACCAATAAGTGGCATTAGAAATAGTATTCATTACTGTACGTGAGGATAAATCGAGCGATCTACCCGTCACACCACAGTGCAATTCCTAGCTGAGTATCAACGCTAAATACGATATCACTGACGGGTAGATCGCTGGGGTTCGCTCGACGTCATTACTGTATGACATAATTTTAGGCCACTTTTTTGAGATTACTTTGAATTACAAAACAGTTTTACATGATAAACTCTTTTTATCAACGTTATGAATAAGGAATATTACAGCGAAAAAAGAGTGCATCTTTCCAAATAGCATCGTGTGAATAGGGAAAAAAGAAGAAAGCGTGCATCATAGCTTAGGTCGCCTAAATTTCTATTCGATCAGAAAAACCGATAATGACTGTCGAATATTCGACGCCATAAAATGATAGGAGGTGGAAATATTTATCATTTATACTTATTAGGTTGAAATTGATTTATTATTAATTTACACTTCAGTTTTTAAGTAATTTTGAAAAAAGAGCACTTTCGATAACTTGAATATCCCTCGTTATTTTCACAACATAACAAATATACTTGAATCTTGTATGAAAACAAAATATCATTTTGCTCTTTTCCCTAAAAGATGGTATTCGGTTCGTTAGAGACGCAACGATCCTACAATCCCATTAATTCTTCTTCTCAATATAAAATTTTATTTCAGTAACATTCTCAAAGTTAAGGTGCAATGAGTGAACATTGGTTATTCTGTAACTGAATCGTTGCCCCTCAACATCCAGGAACTGGGCACTGAGACTTGTTTCGGCTCGTAATCTTCATCTCTAGGCAGCCAATGATAACAATATATCCTGTGCAAACGTCTGGTAATCTCTAACTTAAGAGTGCCTAAGCTTCTAATTTCAGTGTGCACGATAGTAGTAAGAGAATAACCTAACTGGCAAAAAATGGCGCCATGACACGAGTCGGTAAAGGAGGGCTATGAGGATTATATTGCGAAAATGTCGTCACAGTATGGTACGGTGCAACGAGAGAGCTCGAATGTATATTAAAATTGTGATTTTCGCAACAAATAGGATAATAAAGATGTAGGTCGTACACGCGCACCATAGTTAGTAGCGGGTGCGACGTAATGCCTGCCCTCGGTGTTTACGTATACGGTACACTTTCGTTCAGTTGCTTTTACACAGACAGTCAGCTCGCGAGGTAGTATTTAATACATGGCATTATGCAATATTGTGAGGCAGTACGTAATGTTAACATTCCAGTGGCATAATTGAAAAACACAAATATCAAGACATGCTTAATACAAACAATTATTGTAACCAAACATTTAACCCATGATCAAGTTCACCTCCTCTTGGTATATTCGTAATATCGGAAACAGCAAGTAAATGACATACAACCATATTTTCATCATTGGTCACTATATATTCGTCGATTATGTAAACTTGTAAGTGGTATTAGTTGAAATTAGTTAGAAAATCGATTGCGAATATTTCACCTTCTGTTCAAGTTTTGTTAGGGAGCACGACTTCGCATCAATAATCAAGTCATAGAAAAGCGCACGCTCATAAAGCGTAGACCATTCGTTTGTGTTTAACTTAAACTTATAACTCAATTCGATATTAATATCAGGAACCCTGTGCTGAATTTATGCGACAAACATTTTATACTTCTCCAAGTTCACGTTTATTTCATTAATTATTGTCGAACTTAACGTATGCTAATATTCGGTTTTAATGTTAATTAATGGCATAACCGATTGTTGACTTGCCTGGAACACTATCTGCTGTTGCTGCTGCTGCTGCTGCTGCTGCTGTAGTTGCTGTTGTTGTAGTAGCTGCATTTGATGGTGGTGCAGATTTTGTTGAGTTTGCTGTTGCTGCTGCAGTTGTTGTTGTAGTTGTTCTTGTTCTTGCTGATGTTGCTGCAGCTTTTGTTGTTCTTCAACTTGTCTAAATCCTCCTCCTCTGCCCCTTCCTCCTCCTCTTCCTCTACCTCTTCCTCTTCCTCGACCTCTTCCTCCTCCTCCTACACCTTCTCCTTGATACTGCTGCCAAAGGGGTTCCATTTGCTTCTTAAACTGGCTCAATTCTTGTATAGTTTGCTGCATTTGCTCCATTAACACTTGCTGCTGCTGCAGTTGTTGTTGCTCCTCTTGATTAACTTGAACTTGCGCGCTACTGGATCGGGGCGCAGAGATGTTTGGAGATAATATCGGCGCGCTACCCGCATGTTCATTAGCATCGTCATGCTTTCGTTTCAACGTCTGCGAAACAAAACAGAAATATTTGTCATGGTATTTCTATATTACAAACCTGTGTCGTTGGGATTTCCACAAAGCATGTTCTTTGAAGTCTGACCGCATCGAAGCTGATCAAATCTTGTACGCATTTTGCGTCGATTGCCTGCATTCTCGCTTTTAGTTGTAAATGTTGTTGTTGTAGTTTCTCTTGCTGCTGCTGTATTTGATGTTTTTCTTTCTTCGCTCCCATTATAATAGCATTTCTTCGTTCGAGAAGATCCGCAATTTGAGCCTTGCAGCTTGAGCAACTGCAATCCATCTAAAATATTTATTATTTACATTACCATTTTTCGATATAATCAACGCGCGCACATTTCACGCACTAGCCGCGTCGAACCTGTATTTTCTATTCTAAGGAAAATATTGCGCTCAGCGGTAATACGGATGTTAATAACTCTGAAATGTTTCATACCCATCTATCGCTTCCTTTACGTCAAGACGGCTATATTTAATAGTATTAAACCTAATACTATAGTTAATGCTCACATTTTGTAACTCCATATTCGATATCGGCAATTAAAGGAAAATTTTGCATTATTTACCTACATTTAGGATCATTTTCTGACATGAATTACTACAGAAAAAGATATCCAGTTTGTAGCGATTGATAGTGTTGCAATTTGAAGAAAAAATAATGAACACGCCAAGCAAAGGTACAAGTTATCGGAGAGGGAGGTTGGAAAAGGAGAGCAGTAGAGGACAGACCGGAAACTGCAATACAGAGAAAGCGCGCAACAAGCGCGGCGACGGAACTCGGGGAACGCGCGAGCACTCAAGAGGAGGACAGGACATGATTGATTGTACATTAGTACGATCCAACAACGACCTTTTTTCGCAATAAAATTGTCCTAATATCACCAGTATAACATACCAAGATCCTTTACCCAATTGCCGCAATGGCGATTGTTTCCCGCAACTGTCACTGAATTCGCAACTTTGAAAGTTGCGTGATACATACGTCATCATTATTCTGTTACGGAGATTTACCAAGGTGCAAATTTTTCACTACTAATAACAATTACAGCGATCGAATCTGTCTGATTATTGTACACTAAATAGCACCTTATCAAAAACCTTCTGGCGCAAACCGCACCAGCTTTGGCGATATTTGCCAAAATTTGCATCGCCCGCGCTGCTACCGATGGCGCGCACGTACTTCTGGGATTAACAATACTCGATTACAATCTCCTAAGTTCAAATGTGCACACTAATAAAAACAATACCCTTCGTTAGAACTATCCTAATTGCACGTTACCGCAAAGACCCGTCTAATACTATTATAACATTATTACATTACATCTAACGTACCTCGACTTTCTGCCACAAAAAATATTCGCTGTTCTACGTTTAAACGCCGAGGACAGACGTTACGTCGCACTCGCTACTTTCGATGGTGCGCGTGTACACCTATAATCGATCTGGCGCAAACCGCGTAGTAGTACTGGAATGTTCGAATAGCACGAATATCGCGATGACGGCCATTTGCGGTAATTATCGTAATACGCTAGTTTAGTCGCGCATAAATTTCAGTCAAGATAACTCGCGTAGCGATATGGGCAATTCGGCAGCGATTTCGCAATGGGTAAGAAAGATGACGAGGGTAGTTAACCACGCATCAGCGGGGCAGCGCGTGTGTGCAGCGCGTTGGTAGTGATAGAAATAGTCCAATAACACAAAATTTTGCCATAGTCATAAATCGTGGTGAATTCGGTACGATAGACATACACGCATAACAAAGGTATACGTACATGCATCAAAGGTTCGCATGCGACAAAAAACTTATTGAACGACGATGGTATGAAATCTTACGGTAGGAAGTCGAGGAATCTTTAGCGGCGCGCTAATGTCACATATGGGCAGCGAAATGGGTAACGATATCAATGTCACAACGAATTAGATAGTAAGGATGCTGGATGAACATACACAGGAAGGGTCTGCACGCAACATAAAACTAATCGTTGGTATCATGATGGTTTTAATATTTTCATAACAATTAGAGAAATTGCTAGTCGTAATCAGAAAAATATTAATAACACAAGCACATTCAAGTGGGGCATTGCATTCGAGGCAATTCAAGTAGCGATAAGGGTAATAGGCGGCGATTCGCAAATGAAATGGGTAAGAAAGACGATGGTCGTACTTACACGCGCATGATCAGGAGTAGAGCGCGGGTGCGTAAAACTATCATTGATACCAAGCGCAGCACAATGGCTAAATAGCTAAGTTTGCACAATAAAATGAAACAGATACTGATTAATAGCAATGGACTTAGCCACACACGCATCATCTTCAGTCAAACGCGTGTGCGTAAAACCGAGCAGTCGACGCGCGACTTCAGCACTTTAGATTAACGCAAAGGTTCCTTCGACAACGAATAGGCCTATAGCGACAACAACATTACTAAAAACATCCTTCCCACAAAGATTATATTGCCAGGTTGAATACATCGGAACATTACAGTAATCGTTCAGTAACTTTTTTCGGGCATAAATCAGAAAAGATTGGCCAAGTGTTTGGGTATCTTAATGGCGAATCGTTGCCATAAAAAATAGTTCGAATGAAAAGAAACAATTCGCGTACGTATACAGACATTGATTTTATATGAGAAATTAATACAATTTTTGACGGAGGCTGCGCGAACATACGATTGTCTTGATTATTAGCAGGAAATTACTGAATCGGACTAAACTCGTGATCGATCGCCCCAGTCGTTTCCAAATTATTCAAGTCCTGCGAACATTTTGCATCGATTGCTTTCAGCCTCGCTTGTAGTAATTCTTGTCGTTGTTGTAACTCTTGTACCTCTTGTTCTTGTTGTCGTTGTAACTCCAGTCGTTTGTTTAGAAAATCCATTTGTTGCTCTGCTTGTCGTTCCAGTAACTTTTCTTGTTGTTGTAATAACTCTCGTTGCTGTAGTCCTTGCTGCTGCAGTAACTTTCCGAGTTGTATCTGTAGCTCTAGTTGTTGTATTCCTTGATCTTGTTGTAACGTATCCTGCTGCAACGTTAGACATTCCTGTTGTTGCTGTACTCGATTTTTTTCTTGCTTCGCTCGTAATATAATGTCTTTTACTTGTTCAGGGTCGAGCGCATTTTGAGCTGCGCAGCGGACGCAAATGAATTCCATCTGAAATACTTTTATTTTGATCAACGATTTCAACACAATAAACGCATGAGCGCGTACATTGTTTCACGCAATAGCCACGCCGAAATCCTATCTCCTAATCGATGGAGAATATGGCGCTTAGTGGTAATATAGATGTTCTTTATTTTGAAAGGTTCCACACACATCTATCGCTTCATCTACTTCAATACGCCAGTTAATAATGACTTCAAACTTAATACTAACTCCCTTTCAGTTTTTATACCTTCCTAATCGCTGTCGGCATTTCAAGGTACTTTTTGTATGATTTAGCAATATTTAGGATCATTTTCTCACATGAATCACTACAGAAAAAGAATCCAACTTGTGGCGATTGATAGAGTTGCAATTTGACGAAAAAATAATGAACGCGAAAAGCAAAGGTACAAGTGATATGAGAGCGAGGTAGGAAAAAGGAGAGCAGCAGAGGACAGACCGGAAACTGCAATACAGAGAAAGCGCGCAACCAGCGCGGAGACGGAACTCGGGGAATGCGCAACCGCTCAAGAGGAGGACGGGACATGATTGATTGCGCATTGGTACGATCCGACAGCGACATTTTTCGCTATAAAGTCACCATAAAATTACCATAAAATCAGCAGCACAATACCACCAATATCCTTCACCGGATTGCCGTCATGGCAATATTTCCCGCAATTGGCGCCGCACAGGCTACTTACAATAGTGCGCATGTGCAGCCACAATCGATCTTGCGAAACCGACACAGTAGTACTGGAATGTTCGAGCCTCCCAAAATATCGCAATGAAATGGGTAGGAATGATGTTGAGGGTACTTAAACGCGCAGCAGCGGTGGTCGTGCATGGCCGCGCGCGCCCGTAAAACCTGCGTTGGTAGTGATAGAAATAGTCGAATGACACAAAATATTGCCATAGAAATCAATGTGGTCAATACGGTAAACATACACACATACAGAGTCATACATGCATCAAAGGTTCGGACGCGACTTAAAACCTGTTTAACGACGATGGTATGAAATCTTACGGTAGGAGTCGGAGGAATCGTTAGCGGCGCTCTAATGTTACATATGGACAGCGAAATGGGTAAACGACATCAATTTTGCTACAAATTGGATAGTAAGGAAGCTCGATGAACACACGCAACAAAGGTTTGCACGTCACATTAAACCAATCGTTGGTATGAAGATGGTAGGATATTTTCATAGGAAGTATAGAAATTCTAGTAGCATTCAGCAGTAAACTATTATCACCACCACATTCAAGTAGCATATTGCATTCAAAGCATCTTTGCGCGGCGAAAAGAGTAATAGACAGCGATTTCGCAATGAAATGGGTAGGAAAGACGACGATCGCACTTACACGCGCACCATCGGTAGTCACCGTAATAAGGTAGCAACGACAGGTTTTGGAGGCGCGCATGCAGGCTGTCGGGCACACTGAACTGCCCAGGCTCGCAGGTCAATGGCGTGTGTGCAATTATGCCCATTGTCATTAGTTAGTATCCATTTCATTTCTTTGTGAGATTGTGGCCTTTTAAACCGTTGTGCTGCGTTAGGTATCAACGGTAAGTTTTACGCGCGCCATCGATACGGTGCATATTCGCGCGCGCACAAGCTCTCGACTGTCAATGGGGCGTGTGAAATTACGCCCGTCGTCATCGCAGCCTTTTACCCATTGTGCCGCGTTAGGTATCAACGATAAGTTTTACACGCTCGCACTCGGATGCTGATGGTACGTGTGTAATGAGATATGCGGGTGTGCTTCGGGGCACAGGTAGTTTGAGTAGACCGCTTGACTCGAGATCGGAAGAGAAGAGCGTCTCGTTACATAGCGCAGCGCCCTCACATTAATAGAAAGCATGACATATATAGATTCGGTTACTTATAGAAAACTTTGTGTGAGGGCTTATACATCACAATTCTTTCACGAGCGATCAGCGTCCGGCGCCCTCGAATCGGGTGGTCAGATGACGATCGCGAGTTGAGCGGCGCAGCGGCAGTGCGAGAATGATCGGTGCGCGGGTCGCTCGGGTGGTCTGGCCGCCGGTCGGCGGCGTCATAAACAATTTGTCGGCCGATCGCGTTAGGTTGCCATAGGCGCAGACTTCGGGGTCATTTTTACAGATTTGAAGACGAGTGGAGCTAGCAGCGTTAATGATGTTGATGTCAAATCCAATTGATCCTGCCGTCGTCGTCAGTTGTGATATCTGGATGTGCTTCAGGCAGCAGGTTGTTTGACCAGACCGCTTTACTCAAGTGCGAATGAGAAGAGTGAATGGTAACATAATTAGCAAGGGTGATATAGATAGATCCGGTTAATGACGTAAGGGCTTGTACAACACAGGTATCAACGATGAGTTATACGTACACGCGCTCGACAGTTGATAGTGCTTGTGTAATTATGTCCGTCATTAACTAATATTCATTTAATTTTGTTGTAAAATCGCGGCTTTTACTCAATTCGCTGTCTTTAAATGACATTAATGCGCCGCTAACGATTCCTCCTTCTCCTACCGTATGATTTTATAACATAGTCGTTCAACAGGTTTTATGTCGCGTGCGAACCTCTGATGCTTGTATGCCTTTGTTACACCTGTACGCCTATCGTACCGAATCTACCCCGATTTATGACTATGGCAATATTTTGTGTCATTTGACTTTTTCTAGCACTACCAACGCAGGTTTTATGCGCTGTGCACACGCGCGACCACCGCTGATGCGCGTTTAAGTACCCCCATCATCTTTCCTCTCCGTTTCATTGCGATGTTTTGGGCGGTTCGAACATTCCAGTACTACTGTGTCGGTTCCGCAAGATCAATTGTGGCCGTACACGCGCATTCACGCGCACTATTAAAAATAGCCTGTGCGGCGTCAGTTGCGAGAAATATCGCAATGGCTGCAATCCGGTAAAGGATATTGGTGGTATTGTGCTGATGATTTCATGGTAATTTTATGGTGACTTTATTGCGAATAATGTCTTTGTTGGATCGTACCAATGTGCAATCAATCATGTCTTGTCCTAGTCTCGAGCGATTGCGCATTCCTCAAGTTCCATATCCCCTTTCATTGGGCGCCTTCTCTGTAATCACAGGGTCCGGTCTGTCCTTGCGGCTCTCCTTTTCCTTACCTCGCTCTCAAACTATCTGTACGACCGCTCATCTCGTTATAAATTGCTGCCTCAAACCCCAATACTATCGATTGCCACAAACTGGGTTCTTTTTCTATAGTGATTAATGTCGAGAAATGATCCTAAATATAGCTAAATTAGGCAAAATGTACCTTGAAATGCCTACAGCGATCAGGAAGGTACACAAACTGAAAGGGAATTAGTACTAAGTTCGAAGTCATTGATAACTGGCGTATTGGAGTAGAGGAAGCGATAGATGTGTGTGGAACCTTTGAAAATAAACAACATCCATATTACCACTGAGCGTAATTTTCTCCATCGATTAGGAATTACAATTGCGACGCGGCTTATGCGTGAAACTATGTTGGCATGCGAGCGTTGATTGTGTTGAGATCGTTGATGAATATAGATATGCTTCAGATGGAGTGCATTAGCAGCTGCCAAACACAAGAGGAATGGGCCAATGAAGAAATAAAGAATACTGCAGTGCGAGCGAAAATAGAAAAAAATCAACAACAAACGATAAAGCTCGAAATCGACGCACTCGCACAAGAAAAAGAACTAATGGTTATGAAATTTCATGCAATAAACCAAGAAATAGAACATCAGCAAGCGAGATTGCAGGCAAGCGAATCACGAGAGAATCAGGCAAAAGATAAACTAGCGAAAATAGACGCAATTGAAGCTAAACGCGTAAAAGATATGGCCGCTTTGGATGCAGACTATATACTTAGCATCCCGTTCTGTTTAGGAAGCACACCGCGAAAGGTTTGTGATATGACTAATGATATACTTTAAATTTTTTGCCGACGTTGAAGCGAAAGCAGGGAGACGCTAATGAACATGGGGTTAGCGCGCCGACATTACTTTCACCCCCTCCTGAGCCACTATTCAGTAGCGCACAAGTTCAAGTCAATCAACAGGGACAAAAAATACAACTGCAGCAGCCAACTCAAAAACATGTGGTGCAAGAATGGAGCCAGTTTAAGAAGCAAGTACTTGAGGAGATGAGGCCAATATCAAGACGTAGTCCGGAACGGCAAGCGCCTCTTTTCCCGCCATATCAAGGACAAGAAGCAGGAGGAAGTGGAGGAGTTCAAGGAGTTGGACAAGTTAATCAACCACTGCAACAAGAATTACAACAAGAACCACAACTGCAAAACGAAGAAGTAGAGAAAGAAAAAGAACAGCAACAACGACTACCACAACTGCCAGTGTTCCAGACAAGTCGACCACCGGTTATGCCTTTATTGGAACATCATTCATATTATACTTATCCAATGACCGACTATTCGCTTTTGTTAAATCCGATAATACCGAAAGGAGTGTGAGCTTGAAAATGTTTTTCGCATAAATTCAACACAAATTCCTTATTGTAGAATTAGGTTTTAAGTTCAATAGACACCACAAACGAATGGATAATGCTATATGAATGAATCTTATACTCTAATTTGTTTATCGATGGCAAAGTGGTACTTCTTAACAATACTCCAAAGGAAGACTCAATAATTGCAAACGTATGCTAAGCAAATATCAGCAAACCATTTTAAATTTAGCATAGTCGAAAAAAACGGCAGTGATCCACGATGAGAAAATGATTGGATGCCAATTAATGGATATTCCCGATTTTACTAATACGCAAAGAGGTGTCGCGAAAGCGAGTTATATACTGTTAGTGATATAGATGATGAGCATACGCGCATCCGCTTCCCCCCATCGCTACCGGGCGGTATATCAATAGGATTAATCGTCCTGTGTCATACTATACGCGAAGGAGGTAATTATAGCGGAAACGCAATTAATGCTGATGTTAGGAAACCATTTATTCGCTTGGACGCGGCTGTTCTTATAACCTCAGCATCACTTGCTTGCTAGCGTGCGCAATAATTAGCTGCACTCACTAGAATAGTCTTGCTCACGCTGTTCCGATATATACGAACGTATCTGTCGTGAGAGTTAGTTGAGACGAATAAAACGCTAAAGGGAAGAACCGAGAAGATCTCGTCACAACAAGAGGAGATGAATTTGATCGTACATTAAATGACTGATTACAATAATTGTATATATTTAGCACATTCCAATATTTGTGTTCTTCAATCATGCTATTTTGAATTTACGTACGTTATACTCACAATATTACATACTGTTATTGTCGAAAGCGGTTCGATCACAATCACTCGAATTCGTGTGCATTTTTGTATTCAACTACTGCTTTATAAAATGGTTACAGATGTCATAATCCGAGAACTTAATAATCACGAGTTGGAAAGACGCCAGCAAGGGCGGCAAGCCCGCTCATTAAGTCTCTACATTTACACACTTTGTTCTCTCGCGCTTGGTTTTGTACTCGTCTCGCTATTCTTTGCACTCGTGTAACTGATCGGTTCAAATGAGTAAATCATGTAAGGGAAGGTTTACCACTTGACGACTACACACGATCATGTAAATAGACCATAATACCACGCGAACTCTCCGATCGTCTCAAATCTGTCAATCGAAAGCATGCCATTCATGTAAGTATTGACGATGGGCTCTACGCCGCATGTGCTAATACCAATGATGCGCGCAAGTAGTTTGAGAAATAGTCAAATATTGCCATGGCACTGATCACCGTTACTATGGTGGACATACACGCACAGTAGAGGTAATTTAACTCGCAACACAAAACCGGGTTCAGCACAAAACAGCAACATATTGTAGCGATTACCGTAATCTGCGTGTGATTTAATACCTGTGTTTGACGAATTCTGTCAACTCCTCCAGCATCCTTATTGGCCTATTCGTTGCGAAATTTATGTCGTTTACCCATTTCACTATTCGTATGTGATTTTAAAGTGTCACTAAAGTATCCTCCACCTTCTACCGTAAGAATTCAAACAATAGTTGTTTAACAAGTTTTTATGTCGCGTGCGAACCTTTGATGCATGTATGCCTTTGCTGCGCGTTAACGTTCATCGTACCGTATTCACGGTAATTAGTCCCTATTGCGATATTATATACTGTAACAGATTTTGTGTCGCGAGCATAATTACCTTTGTATTGCGTGTATGTCTATTTTATTCACCACAATTGATTTATATGGCAAGATTTTGTGTCGTTCGACTATCTATTACTACGAAGACAGGTTTTACGCGCGCGCGCACGCGCAAATGCACCGCGACCAATGGTGCGCGTGTGGGTACGCCCGTCGTCATTCCCATGCTCAATTACCTTTGCTGCTTTTGTGCATCCATCATCTTTTCTAACCGACTTGATGTGCTATTGTTGCCTTTAACCAAATTGTCACGCGGTTTTCTTCGATCTATTGATGCACTACTAAGGATAGATCACCTCGCCAACCCAAAAAATCCTGCCCTCGTCGTCAACTCGAGACCAAGAAGGCGGTTTTACTGCTCCATGCAAAATTACCCTTGCATGCGCACATCCATCATCCTTTCTAACCGACTTGATGTGCTATTGCTGCCTTTTACCCATTGCTACGCGGTTTTCTTTTGATCTATTGATGCACTACTAAGGATAGATCACCTCGTCAACCCCAAAAAATCCTGTCTCCGTCGTCAACACGAGGCCGAGGAGGCGGTTTTGCCTCTCCGTGAGCAATTACCTTTGTTGCGCGCCTACCTCCGTTCCCATATATATACTCTTACATGCCAGTCTGTCAGTCAGCCTGTCCGGCCCTAACCCGATTCGAGCGCCCCCCTTTTAGCGAAAGTTGGAATCTACCCGTTCCTAATAAAGACCATGGCCCTCTCGTGACAAATAGAACCAAATTCACTGCGCGCAAGTGTAAATTATGGCGCTTCTAAATCGCAATGTAAGGACCAGCAGACCCCTGGATGATTTTCACAGGGTGGGAATCTTCCACGAGTCTGCTGGTCGTCATTACTATCCAAATTGTTGCGAAATTACTGCCTGTCACCCATTTCCATGTAACCTTTCAAACAAAACAACGCCCATATTATCACTAATCGCAGTATTTTTTTATCAAATAGGAATTACAATTTCGACGCGGTTAATGCGTGAAACAATGTGCGCGCGCGTGCGTTGAACTTGTTGAACTTGGTGATGAATATAAAGAATATTTCAGATGGAGTGCAGCTGCTCGAAGTGCGAAGCGCAAAATGAATGGTACCGCGAACAAATACAGGATATTGAAATGCGAGCGAAACAAGAAGAAGATCGACTAAAAGCGAGAGTTCTCGAAATCGACGCTATAGCAAAACAAGAAAAAGATCAAATGGAAGCGAGGATCCATGAACTCGACGCGCTAGCAAATCAAGAAAAGTATCAACTACCAGCGAGAATGCGTGTAATCGATGCATTAGCAAATGAAGAAAAACACAAAGTGCAAGCGAGAATTCATGCAAACTCTGCGAAATTCTCTCAGGAGCTAATCAATTGGGATGCGGCCTGGAGGCTTCACAGCATATGTCCTTTGGGAATCATCCCGCAAAAGGTTCGTAATATGTATACAATGCCAAATATTTATCTTTTGTTTTGCAGATGTTGAAACGAAAGCATGGTGATGATATTGAACATGCAGGTCACGCGATGGTATTAACTTCACACCTCTCTGAGCAACCATTCGGCTGCTCTCAAGTTCAAGTCAGTCTAGAGGAACAACAGCTTCAACAGCAATTCCAGCAACCTGTAATTCAAGAATTGAGCCAGTATAAGAAATTAATGGTTGAGGAGGTAAGGCGATTATCAAGATGTGGACAGGAATGGCAAGCATCCCTTTCGCACAAGTACCAAGAACAAGAAGTTGCACAAGTCGATCAACAACTGCAACAAGAATTACCACAAGAACAACAACTGCAACAAGAAAATGATAATGAAGAAGAAGAATATGATGATGATGATGATGATGATAATAATGATGACGATGACGACGATGATATTGATAACATTGATGATGATTATGAAGAACAGAATCAACGACTACTTCAGCTGCTAATGTCCCAGATAAGTCTACCACCGATTATGCCTTTATTCGACGATTATCCATACTATTCTTATCCAATGACCGACTATTCGTTTCTGTTCAGTTCGTTAACAATGGGAGGAATATGAACTAGGAAAAGTTTAAAATGCTTGTCGCATAAATTCAACACAAAATTCATTATCATAGAATTAGGTTTTAAGTTCAATAAAAACCACAAGCGAATGGATAATCCTATATGAATGAATCCTTTATTCTGATTTTTTTATCGATGGCGAAATCGTACGCCTTAAGAAAACTCAAACTGAAGATGCGAGATTCGCAATCGAAAGTCTAACAAGTATCAATTTAGACCACTTTGAAGTTAGCATAATCAACTAAAATTACAGTGACCAATCATGAGGAGATGATTGCATACCAATTACTTGATGTTCCGGATTTTGCAAAGTCACAAAGAGGAGGAGAATTTGATCGTGCGTTGAAGGACTGATTATAATAACCGTTTATATTTAGCAAATCCTGATATTTGTGTTCATCAATCATGCTATTTGGAGTGCGTGGCATACTGTCTCACAATATTACTCAATGCTGTTATTGTCGGAGGCGGTTCGATCATTCGAATTCGTGTGCATTTTTGTGTCCAGTTACTGCTTTATAAAATGGTTACAGGGGCCTATTTCACAAAACTGTTGCAATTGCAGAGTTGCAGAATTGCGGAATTGCATAAGCGGTGATTGGTCATTTTCCAGTTATTTCCAGTTATTTCTGGTTTTATGAACAATCGCCGCTTATGCAATTCCGCAATTCTGCAACTCTGTAATTGCAACAGTTTTATGAAATAGGCCCAGGTGTCAAAATCCAAAAACTTTATAATCACGAGTTGGTAGGACACCAGCAAGGGCGCTCAGCCCGCTCGTGAAGTCGTCGTGTTCACACGTTTTTGCTCTCTCGCGCCTGGTTCTTATACTCGCCTAGCTATTGTTTGCTCTCGCGTAACTGATCGAGTTAGATGAGTAAACTATGTTAAGGAAAGGTTATCCCCTAAACGACTACACGGTCATGCAGATATTACACCCTGCCTCGCGAACTGACTGATTGTCTCAAATCAATCAATTGGAAGCACGCCGTACATGTAAGCATTGAATATGGGCTTTACACCGCATGCGCTAATATCAATGGTACACCCGAGTAGTAGTAGAAATAGTCGAATAGCGCATAATATTCACATGATGACCAAGTGCCGAAAGTATCGTTGTGGTTGGTGCGAATGGATGCACAATGATACGCGATTTGGTGGATACGATTGTAACGATTTATTTTACAACGAGCCGGATATTCCTGATAATGGTCATACACGCGCAATATGATGGATACAGCTGTACATAAATATCGAGAGTAATGATGATTTTTTTCGCAAAGAGCCGGTTATTAATCATGATGGACACACACGCGCAACATCGTTTATATGATTGTGCCGTAAAATCGTCGACAAGCGACGCTGAAAAACAACGGCTAAGTTATGGTATTGAATAAATGAAAGCAGAGGATGGATCTGGCTTAAAAAGGAATCCTGATTTTGTCTCAACTGGTTGATTTGTTGTTGCATTTGCTGAAATTGCTGCTGCTGTTGCTGCTGATGTTGTTGTTCCTGTGGAATGGCTTGAACTTGTGCGCGAATGAGTCTTGTCTCAGTTACTTGTGGAAATAAAAGCTGCGCGCAATCCACATTTTCACTAGTGTCATCTCGCCTTCGTTTCGACGTCTGTAAAAAAAGAGCTTAAAAAGTAAAGTCATGTCATTACAAACCTGTAGTCGTGCAATTTCCGAATAAAATACCAGACGTTTTTGGGCCGCATCCAAATCGCTCATTTCTTGCGCGGGTGCCGCTTCGATTGTTGATATGATTAATTTTTGTTCTTGCATTTCTCTCTTTCCTTTATCGTGGACTTCCTGCCATTTCGTTTTTTACTGTCTATTCTCGTTTTTAGCTGTTGTATTTCTTGTTCCATCGCCTGAACACTCGTAAGTTGTTGTTGCTTTTCTTTATTCATCCGATTTCTATTTTTTTGCATTCTCGAACGTGCTTGATGTAATTGTTGATTCATTCGATTTTCAATTTCCTTTTTTCGCTCGATGTATTCAGCATTTTGCGCGTTGCAGTCTGGGCAATTGCATTCCATCTTAAATAATTTTTATTAACATAACAAATGTTTCAACACAATCGACGCACGCGCGCTAACATTGTTCCATGCATTAGTCACGACGATACTATTGCCAATTCATTGGGCAATATAGCGCTTGCTGATAATATGGCGGATATTGTTGGTTTTGAAAAGTTTCACTCGCGCATGGCGCCTCCTCGGCTTCAAACCGCCGGCTTCTAACGGCATCGAACCTAGTAATAAAGTCTGTTTTCAGATTGTGCAACTCCCTAATTGCCGCTGGGATTTCGAGGTACATTTTGCACAATTTAGCCTCACTAAGGGTCATTTTCTGAGAGGAGTCCCTACAGAAAAAGAAGCTAGTTTTTGGTGACTGAAAAAACTTTTCAGTTGTGCAGTGGCGTCTCCACTACCTCGAATAATAAAATGAAAGCCTAAAACCGGCGATAAGGTTGCAAATAGGTCCGAAAGGAATCAACTGTCTTTCATGCTGCAGACTCGTGTCCAGCTCTTTGGGCGGTCGGCGGAATGGCATCAATGGTAGATTGATCTTTTTCAAGAACAGAATTAATGATCGCATTCAGTTTTCTTCGTTCGACGCTGCTGACGTTCTCCTTTCTCTTTCAGGCGCTAACTTCTTCCGTTGACAATGCGGACAGGATCTTCCAAAACATCCTCTTTTTCATCGTGGTTTTTCATCCTTGTGATGTAGCCTTTAGCAGATTTTTTTCATTCTCATCGGTAGAGAGCGAATTGTCATCCGCTATGGCAAAGAAAGAGACGGCGTTGGATGCTGCATTTGTTGACAAATTTCGTAGTGCTGACTTTTAACTGACGCACAGCTAAATGGAGTGGATTTATAAAGCCGTTGTTCGCTATCGTAGATCATCCCTGTTCGCGCCGGTGTTCGCTGTCATTTCTTGCTTTCCGCCTCATTACTTTTTTATTGAGCAACTGCGCTACGTAAGTCGTATTGGGATAATTTATTACCGCTCTTCTGCTACTGCCTCCATTTTCCATCGGTGCCGACGGGGAATGAGTCAGCAGCAAATGTATGACGGTTCCATCCGCAAACCAATTTGCTGCGCATACCTAAAATTGATCATCCTTCTGTTATCTATTCTTACCTCCCAATTAATCTTGTCGAGAAATATTAATGTGCTAATAAAGAACCCTACTACCTCGATTACCTAACGACAGGTTTGAAACCACATGCACGTTTCGTTGTTGTGTGAATAATTCAACCCTCGACCTACCATAGAAGACCTCGGCGTCGCTTGTCGACGATTTTACAACACAATAATATTAACGATGTTGCGCGTGTATGTCCATCATCATTAACAACCGGCTCGCTGCGAAAAAAATCATTACAGTCGTATCCACCATATCGCTTAAAAATCATAACAATCCTTCCGAAAGTGCATTGAGCAGTTTCATCCGGCTTAATACTCTTGGTAGCCAGTTATTCTTGTGATTATCAAACATTCTTTCTTTGTGATTTGCAGCCAGTGAGAGATTTAAGTGGTGGTCATAGTGCGGCAGCAAATTTTGTTTTTCACGTGATGTTGAGTGGAATATTGCAGTTCTATCATAATGTAGGCACTGATCAATGATGTAATTGAATTTTGATAATGGTAGAACGGTAAAAATCGTAACGACTTTTCTTATCATCAAATAATTAGTGACACACACGCAACAATTAAATTTGGCGCTCATTCTTCCCTAATATGGTAAAAAATGCTGCCGCATTGTGACAACCTTGGCAGCGAAATGTTGCCGGCAGCAAGTGCGTCTGCTGTCTGCTGCCCCTTAGTGACCGCGTTTTACGATCGACCTATGGTCAGTAATTCATCGGCGCACGTACGCGAGAATGTTGTCGTCTGGCTCGCTCCCTTCCATCGGCTACTTTTAGATGTCATAAACGCTCTACTGTTATGATATGGAGCAAGCGAGAGATTAACGTTCGCCAATTGTTAGCCATCAATGGAGGATGCGCGAGATTTATGATCGACACGTGTTCGTAAGCTCTCCCGACCTCATCCGGGTGCGTGCGCCGAAATCCTCTCCTCCGACTGCCTGCTCCCGTCGACTCTTTCTCGTTTTAATCATCAGTTGCTCACTTTTCCTATCTCATTCGCGCATTAATCCTTTGTGTAGGAAGCTTCAAGGCATTATTTACCGGTGCTCTGCAAAGAATTTTTTGAAAAAGTACGTTTACTATTCATCAGTAACGTTATGGAAACATACGCTGCCCTGTTGAACGCCTACTGTTCGATTGCAGCAGCCATATTTGAAAATTAGCGCCAATCGATTTTAGTGTTTAAACACGCTCTTGCAAGTTTATCATGTTTCCGCATCTGGATTTTGTGGTTCAATTGTTAAGTCACTGATAAACTTTCACAATCGTTTACCAACCTTTCTTACTTCATCTCCATGCGTACCTGAACATTATTTTCTATGAAAGTGCATCGGACAGTGTAGTCTCGCTTGCTCCCCTTTTCATCATGCATCCTTGGGCGCGATTTAAACTACTTTTTGCCAGCCGGCTACAAATGCGAACTTTACGTTCGTCAAAGGCTCGCCGCCTTGTTGCTAAACGATCGGCACGCGTACGCAAAGTGATTTCCTCCCAGCCATTGTCCCTTCAGTTAACTGGCTACGGGTGAGAAATTTACGTTCGGCAAATGGTCGGCGCCTGTCTGCTAACTGTTCCGCGCGCGCAAAAGCTAAATAATTATCGAGCAATTTGCTCTTTAATGACCGGATACAAGCGAGAGATTGACAAATGTTCGTCAATCCTTGAGTCATCTGCGCGGTGGCTCTTTGTTTAGGAAGCTTCAACACTTTCAAGAGTCGACAGACCCTTGGCTACAAATCCTAGTCTTGCTTTCAGGAAGGCTCGTGACTGAAGAGCGTCTGCTCTCCCTTTGCCTCCTTCGCTCACCAGTTACCCATATGATGGCTCGTCGCGTTCATAAATTGTTGCCTCGAATCGCAACACTCTCAATCGCCACATACTGGATTCTTTTTCTGCAGTGAATCATCTTGGAATAAAATCCTGAACGAAGATATATTATGTTAAATGTAGCTTGAAATGCCGATATTGATTAGGGAGTTACAAAATGTGAGCATTGACTCTAGTATTAGGTCTAATACCATTAAATGTAGCCGCTTTGAAGTAGAGGAAGCGATCGCCTAGGTAAATAAGGTCGAGTTAATTTGGTCGAGGAAAAAAAAGGTCGAGGAAAAAAAGGCCGAGGGGAAGAATGGTCGAGGGAGAAAAGGTCGAGGAGTAAAAAAGTCAAGGGAAAAAAGGTCAAGGCGCTTTGAGTTCAATGGTAGAAATAGGAAAGCCAGCATTAGAAGACTAATGCGCAGTCGGCTCAACTTAGTTGTCTGCTACTTTGAAGTTGTTCTTGTTCTTGTCCTTTGCTGCCTATTGGCTACTTATACACCGGTCACACTGGGGTCTGGCGCGCATTACTCCTGCGCAACATTTGATTTTTTGATTTTGCCGCCAAATATCCGGCTACCGCGCGTACTTCACTATGCCTGTTAGACCTCGATGTGGTAATAAATTTAGTGAAGCGCAGCATAGGGTAAATGTGCGGTATTAACGCGCGACATTGCTTTGCTTGACTTTGCTGCATTGTGAAGTCTCGACATTTTTAACCATAAAAGATATCCACTCGACATTTGATGTCGTCAATATTTAGTCCTCGACCTTTTTCCCCTCGACGTCATTTCTCCTCGACCTTTATTACCCCGACGTTTATTCCCCTCGACCATTTTTCCCCTCGACTATTTTTTTCCTCGACCTTTTTTACCTCGAGCAAATTATCTCGACCTTTTGTCCGGGAATGGAAGCGATAGATGTGTGTGGAACTTTTTAAAATTAATAGCATCCATATTACCGCTGAGCGCAGTAATCTCCAACGGTTAGGAAATACAATTTCGGCGTAGCTAATGCTTGAGACAATATACGCGCGCCTGCATTGGTTGCGTTCAAATTGATGATGAATATCAAAAATATTTCAGATGGAGTGCAATTGCTCAAGCTGCAAGGCTCAAATTGCATATCACCTCGAACGAAGAAAGGATATTATAATGCGAGCGGAGAAGGAAAAGCATCAAATACAGCAGCAACAAGAGAAGCTACAACAGCAACATTTACAACTGCAAGCAAGAATGCAGGCAATCGACGCAAAATGCGTACAAGATTTGATCAGATTCGATGCGGCCAGACTTCACAGTGCGTGCTTTGTGGAACTCCCACCGACACAGGTTTGCAATTTATATATCATGACAAATATTTACGTTTTGTTTCGCAGACGGCAAAACGAAAGCATGACGACGCTAATGAGCATGCACGTGGCGCGCCTATTTTACCTCCGCCCCCTCAGGAGCCAAGATCCAGTAGCGCACAAGTTCAAGTCAATCAAGAGGAACTACAACAACAGCATATGTTAATACAGCAGATGCAGCAAACTATACAAGAATTGAGCCAGTTTAAGAAGCGAATGGAACCCATTTTGCACCACTACCAAGGAGAAGAGCCAGGAGGAAGAGGATTTGGACAAGCTGAAGAACAACAAAAGCTGCAGCAACATCAGCAAGAACAACAACAACTACAACAACAACTACAGCAGCAACAGCAACCCCAACAAAAGCTGCACGAACATCAGCTACAGCTACAGCAACAACTGCAATTACAGTCGCAGCAGCAGCAAGTGCAACAACAGCAGATAGTGTTCCAGACAAGTCAACAATCGGTTATGCCATTAATTAACACTAAAACCGAATATTAGAATACGTAAAGTTCAACAATAATGAAATGAATCTGAACTTGAAAAAGGTTAAAAAGCTCGTCACACTAGTTTGACACAAGTTTCTTGATATTAATATGGAATTTTGTTTTAAGTTCATTACAGACGCAAACGAATGAACTACACTTTTCGAATATGTGCCCTTCTATGACTTGATTATCGATGCGAAGTCGTAGTCCTTGACGAAACTTCAACAGGATATGCAATATTCGCAATTGAACGCCAAACAAACTGCAACTTAAAAGTGATTGATGTTTGCGCAATCAAATAAAATTCAGCTACCATTGATGAGGAGATGATTGCATATCATTTACTGAGTGTTCTCGATTTTACAAATATGCCAAGAAGAGATGAATTTGACCATGGGTTAAATGTTTGGCTAAAATAATCGTATTCATGTGCCACATCACGATATTCCTGTTCTTCAGTCATGCCAGTTTGAATTTCTATACTATATACTGCCTCACAATATTGCATAATGCCATGTATTACATACTAACTCGCGAGCTGACTGCCTGTGTTAAAGCAATTGAACGAAAGTGTACCGTATATGAAAGCACCGAGGAGGGGCATTACGTCGCATGGGCTACTAGCGGTGGTGCGCGTGTACAACCTACATCTTTATTATCCGATTCGTTGCAGAAATCATAATCGCAGCTACAGTCGAACTCTCTTGTTGCACTATACAAACTGCACAGTCTCTTCCTATGACGACATTTACGCCATTTATTTATCATAGCTATACTTCATCGACTTTCGCCGTGGGCATATTTTGTGCCATTCAGACATTTTCACAACAACAATACCTGACTGTAGATACGTTTCCGTGCTTTTTTGCACTGCCGAAGAGCGACAACATGGTTACCGTAAAAACATACACAAATGTTGGCCTCAAAGCCGCGTCCCTGATGTGTCAGGATATACAGTACGCAGGCAGTGAGCGCGTCGGCGCTATGACGACTTGGGCGCAAAGTGCAAAAGGAACGTCAAACAAAAGGCAAATCATATTTCGGCGCTCGGCGCTTCGCTTTCTTTTCCAATCCGAAACGGAATCGGGGAAGCGAAGAAAGAAAAGACCAGAAGACGGCACCTTGTTCCATCGTCGGCATAAATCATAATTCTTACTGATCAAGCAAACTTACCAGCTGCAGAGAATGGGACGAACGAAAAAGAAGACCCCTGATCGGTGCGTGGATTGTTTGTGAAAGTCTCACTGAAAATGATTGTTTCATTTCTTTACCAAATTTTGAAAAGAAAATTTTGTCCACGAATGAGTAATTGATTATTTCTCATTAGATTAAAGCTGGTTTTGGCCAAAAACTTCATTGTTTTCAATTAAAAGTCAATGATGGATGAGATATTACACTAGCTTTGTTCCAGTTGGGAGCAGTACATGCCGATGGGCAAGGTGATCGAAGGGACGCGATTCGTGGCGTTCAAAACGCCGCTGAAGCAGTCTTTGTGCACGCGGATAGACAAGAACGACCACTTCAATGTATCACACGTCTTAATGGAGGTGTGTGCAACTTTTTTGTACTTCTTGCGCGTTTTATTGTCATTTCTATTCACTCAGTGATTATGCGGGGTTTTTAAAGTGATCTCTTTTAACTATACGCTTATTGTCTATTTATATTTTCTACTGCCACTTTTATAACGACACTTTTTAGTTCAAAGAGGGCGTTTTTCATATTGATTTGATTAGAAAAGTGTTCTTATTAAAGTAAAAATGGTAAATAAAATGCTGTCACAATAGTCAATTTAATCTTAACAGTGAAGATTAAATTGATCGAGTGATGTGATGAAACTGACTTAATTAAACATCGTCGATCATTATAATGCAGTTTTGAACTCCTATCACCCTTCTTAGCACCCCAAACAAATCCAAATACGTGTAGGAACCTTGCAACCGCACGTTTTCACTGCTCCCTTTGTACTGGCACTAATCCAAGTTTTCCTGCTATTGATTTGATTAAATCTTAGTCAGCCGATCAAACTCCGCGTTGATTCTTCTGAAAATACGGTAGAATGCGAGTAAGTGCACGCACGTATGAATATCCTATTTCAAGCACACTATATACAGTTGATACAGTCTTTCATAATAATTCGCCACTCTTGTGGTCGACCGAATCACACAAATTTAATATCATCCAATAATTTCTATTCTTACAGTATTCCGCGATTGTTTCAGGTGACGCGTCTAGGACGTCGTCTGGGGATGGTAGTCGATCTGACGAATACTGATCGTTACTACGATAGTAATGACCTGACTATGTTGGGCGTTGAGTACGTCAAACTGAACTGTCCTGGTCACGAAGTCGATGGTCGTGAAGACATTGTCGACAAGTTCATCTACAACATCGACAGCTTTCTCAGTCGCCATCCAGATGAAGGTACAGTGGAAATCGTTGTTATTACGACATACAGTGAAACCCGGATAAGTGCACATCGATGCGGCAAGAAAATTTTGTGCACTTATCCGGGTTTATATCACGTACAAAAATAGGGCAAAAAATATCGGGGCATGGACAAGCATTAAAAATTTGTGCACTTATCCGGATTTCACTGTATTATACTTTCGTTTACTATACACCGCCATTCGTCATCACTCGTTACTCTTACATCACATTTCGTCAAACTAGCGTTCTTATTGAATGCGGATTTGACGAAACTGAGTGCAATGGTGACGATTTATGACGAAAGTCTCTGAAAAGCGTAGAATGTTAAACGGATTCAGTATGTTCGATTCTTTGCAGACCTTCTGATCGGCGTTCACTGCACTCACGGCATCAATCGCACAGGCTATCTCATTAGCCGCTACCTCATCGATCGCTGCGATTGGTCGGCAGACGCCGCCATGGGTGGTAAGAAAATACGATTTTGCAGTTTACTGATCAAAGTTTGCATGCACCGCCGATCATGAAATTTCCGATTTATACATTCTAAATGAGGGATTTATTGTGATTTAATGCGAGCATTGACACAACTATAACTAATTAATAGGCCGGTTTCGTATCTGGTACTTTAGCTTAAGTCGAACTGAACGCTACAATGAAGTGTATCGTTCAAATATCAGTTCAGTTAAAGAAAGCGACATGAAACCGGCCTATTATCTCCGATCGATGCATTTGGTGTACAAACATTTTTATCTGTTTAATAGTGTTTAAACAATCGTTCTTGCACCAGCTGTTTACAACTTTTACTGTGTATGAATATGCCCTCATCGTCTTCAACATTTCAGCATTCGAGGCGGGTCGTGGCTACGCAATCGAGCGCGGCAACTACGTCTTGGCCCTGAATCGTGCGGAAGCCCAGCGCAAGAGTGGACGAAGGTGAGTCGACCATTTTTATCATCTTATAGCGGACGCGATAGGTTCACTATAGTGGCCGAAGCTACAGCCGATCTTCGAAGTAGTTAGATGGTCAGTTGCTGATGATCGGACTCGTGAGAGATCGTATGTAGTCTAAATTGCTCGATCAGTAACAAGAAATCTCGCCAGGTACCGTAGCTAGCAAAGATGAGCTCGCTCTTCGGTGCTTGGATACAGTGTTTCACCAAGAGTGATAGCCATTCCTTAGTTTCTACGTGCGTCAATTGATTGAAAGAGGCGCTATCAACTTTGAAAGCGGTTTGCCTTATTCAGTCGAAGATTTCTTGTTACTGATAGGCAGTTTCGACTGTACTCGACAACGGGTGGCCATCTTAAGTTATTTCTTATATTGTGAGCTAGGCGGGGAATATCGGGACCCAAAAAGAAAATATGATATTCATGGGGTGCATGCAATACTCTAATGGCGACGTCGACATAAAAGCGACAAAGAATCCAATACACTTTTCGCTTTCGCATCGCGTTGTTTTAGTGTAGCTGCTCGCTTTACATGAAATAGATTATGATCGCGCGCACCGTAGAAGTCTCTAGTAGAGCGCTATGTGTTAACTGAGGTTAGGTTTTCAGACATTTGTTCCCTCACTAGCATCTAATACCAATACAATATATTTATCAACTACCGTATATCACCGTACAAAATACAGCATCCTGCGCTAATCAGACGTCCGCGCATGAAGAAGGTCTCATGGGGATGATAAATATATTGTACTGGTGTTAGGCGCTTGTTGCCTCGCCTACCAACAGCCTGAGAGAGACATTGGTTACTCCTCCTCGTACGATTGAGCTTAACCAATATGCAATCTCACGCGTTTGCCCTTAGTGCCTCTTTATCCACTGACAGGTTAGGCGTTGGGGAAAGAAACTTGCACCTGCATTAGGACATTTTACGTAGTTCGTAGTTTTTCACCGTAGTTTTTGTAGGGGTTCGATTACGATGGTGGAAGTGGTCGTGAGCGAAAATGCGCAGGCGCCCGCGCCCGATGTGATGGCATCCGAAACTGACTCGGTCTCTGTCAGGGAACGTCCAGCTAGCTCTGACCATAAGATCACTTCATGGGCAGCGATCAATAATCTCGTCGGCTTCGCTGTTGTCGGTGTTGTGTCAGCGGTTCTGATCAGAAAATTCCTGTTCAACTCGCGTCGTTGAACGGTTTCATAGAATAAACGGGTTATGAAATGGTTTGCGCAGGTTAACGCGGAACGTGCGCAGAGTATGCAAATTAGCGTCTAGGATTAGTCCGCTCAACTGAACGGAAGTTTAACTGCTCTAAAGTTTCTGATCGTGAGGTAATTGCTGAACAAAATACACTGTGCGACTCTGCACTGCACCATGTTCTCTCACAAAGCGTCCGCTGCTCAGCCTCTGTTTTACCTGTTGGTGACCGAATCGTCGTGGTCGCATCAATATCGGTACTGTATATGCATTATATCAATCAATACTCAAGACCTTATGCACTACTGATTGGTCAAATGGAGAAACTAGGCCTAACCAATTGTTGCGAGATTATGAGTGGTGTTGAACTGCTCTTGAGGGTGAAGTATAGCTACACCGATGAAAAATTTTGACAGAGCAGAATATATTCTGGTCTTAATACACTCAAATGTGATCAAAACTAGGTCACTAGTGCAACTATATTATACCCTTTATTCTGCCATACTGTCAAAAAATGTAGTGAAAGAAATGATGAGATTTAAATTATTTCAACAAGTCGTTGTTAGTTATCATGCGATACAAAAGAAAGACAACGTGCTTGCAGTTAATTCAATATGGAAAAATTTCTTGAAAGTTCTTCACAGTTTCTTCTCATTTCTTCAAAACGTCTCCAGGATTTCTACCAACTTTCTTCCAACTTCTAACAATTTCAGAAAGAGGACGTGGGAGGTTAAATCGGAAAGCAGTGACGAGGCGTCGAAGCAGCAGAAGAAAAAGAAGAAGAAAAAGGCGAAGAAGCGATCGAAGAACGACACCTCGACGGTGCCCGACGCTGACGAGATGCAGCAGATGTGGCAAATGATGGTTGGGGCCGCCCAGACCATGATGACCAGCGGCGCCGTCTCCTCTCCTGTCTACGGAATGCCGGTACAGTAGGATTCACTGATAACGGTTTCGGTTATACAGCGAAATCCGGATAAGTACACATCGATGCGGCAAGAAAATTTTGTGCACATATCCGGGTTAATATTATGTGCAAAACATAGGGCAAAATAATTTCGGGGCATGGAAAAGCATAAAAAATGTGTGCACTTATCCGGGTTTCACTGTACCGGTATTTCACTTATATCGGTAATTTTTGTCGGTCCCAAAGTGCATCTCCCCATACAAATAATTTCGGTTATACCGGTAATTTTTGTCGGTCTCTCAAATACCGGTATAAGTGAATTCCACTGTACAGTAAAACCCGGATATAAGAGAATGCTTAGGGAATCGAAAAGTGTCTCTTATATCAGGGAACCCTTATATCCGGGCTTCACTGTATTGACTTTTAATGCTTATAGTCGCTTTTACTGGGTCTTTTATCATAATTTGTCCCCTTTTGCATTGAAATTCATTCTGTAAAATGAGGATTAGTGCATGTTTTTATTCTTCAAGCCTATAAGTCGTTTTCACTCCATTTTGAAAAAGTTCGATAACGTATATTACTTCCAGAACAATCCATTACCGGGACCATCATCTTCGTCGGTGACTTCAAAGATGCTGCAGCACGAATTCTTAGCGGGAACTGGAGATGACGAAGGCGCGGGACACGAGGAGGAATTGGAAGGCGAAGGGGAGGATGACGAGGATGATGAGTACGACGACGGAGAGCAGGAATATCCGGTTCGTTCCTGTTTTGTTCACAAGCGTTTGCAGTCGAAATATGTCGATCAGTAGCAAGAGAAGTTATATTGGATAAAGCAGATTGCTTCGAAAGTCGATAGCGTTTCTATCAATTTACGCATGTAAAACCAAGAAACGACTATTATTCGTGATAAAAAAGAGTGTTCAAGCACCGAAAAACGAGTTCACCGTTACCAACTACGATGGATGGCGAGATTTCGGATTACTGATTGAAAGATTTTTGCCAACAAATTCACTTTATCGTATATCACATGTGCTTACAATTAATATCATATGCTATTTCTCGTTTTTCTTCAGGTCATCCTTGGAGAAGAGGATGGCGCAGCAGCATCGTCGTCGTCGACGGCCGAAGGCGCATCAAAACGGCGACGGGAACGCCGCAAGCGCTTGCAGGACATGTTCCACAAGATGAAAAAGGGCCGCTTCTGGGAGATCCGCGAGATGCAGAAAGAGCGATACGGCTTCTAGCCGCCATTCTTGTTGCTCGATCATCTTCGTTGTTTGATTGCTTTTGCTACCCTTACAAAGGAATACAATCGGTGTCCGCAAACTTATATCATCACTTATAGCAAACCTTCATTGATTAGCGCTAAGTGCAGCGAGTCATTTTAACCCCTCTGTTCCTTTTTAATTAATTATGAGTGGTCAAATTAAGTTATATTCACATCCAAAATATTAATTAAAATTTAAACGGCCGATAGAGAAATATATTAGTAATGATAGTCAGATGAAAAGAACCATTGAAAAAGAGTTATACTATCAATACGTTTTAATACTTGCTGCATTTGACACTTATTAGGGAACGTTTTTTGTTGGTGGAGTGTAAGTTCGGGCGACGAATACAATCATCAAGTCTTGAAACGCTCTTTCTCCTTTGTCTTTATTCAGTACATCCAATGCCATAGGCGGTTTCAGTGAAGTTTACACCGTTAATGTTGCGTTACCATCGCTCTCTTCGAGTTGGTTTTGCCGCTTGCCGAATGATAAAAGATCCTGTGGACCAATGTGGAGATTTTGATCAAAAAGCGTGACTTTTTTACGCTGCCGAGTGCAACCTTTCACTCGTGTACTTTCGCTTTCGTTTTATGTGTCTTGTTAATTGCGACTACGATAATTGCTGTCAGGTTACTTATCAGATAACATTAAGTTAAGGATTAACGATGTCATATCAATCCCATATCATTTTTAAATCAGTTAATGATATCATATCGCTATCATCTGATATCATATTCTTCTGTATGCCAGGATTTATGATTTGACAACAGAATACCATTTCTACTTTGAGAAGAACCCTTTCTTGTTCAAAGAGGACATTTTTAATATTGGTTTGACAAGTGTCATTATTTAAATTTAAGCAGTATATAATGGACTTAAATGTTAGATTTAAAAATCTTGACATTGGCGAATGAGACCATGCCGAAATGTCTACTGCGCGATTGATTCACAGAGTCATTTTGCACGAAGACGTGATCACTTGCAGGCGTACTAAAAGTAGAATTAGACGATGACGAAGAAGGAGCGTCCGCGATGCTTCTTCGACGTGACGATCGACGGCAAGTTGGCCGGTCGAGTCGTCTTCGAACTCTTCTCCGATCGCTGTCCGAAGACGGTCGATAACTTTCGCTCGCTCTGTACTGGCGAAAAGGGTAAAAGCGCGAACTCGGGCAAACCGTTGCATTTCAAGGTAATATTTATTTTATTATAGTCAAATTTCCTTCATGATAGGACTGAGGGCCCCAGGGAACACCGTAGTGCGAAAATGAAAATTTTAAAGGAAGATTGCTATTCGTAACGAGATTAATTCTATTTCGAAAATTGTAGCCTAAGTTAGTCGGCGACGACTGACTCAGGTAGCTGGTACGTATTGCTAATGAAATTCGTTACGGGAACAGTTCGATCAGTCATTGGTCACAGTTTAAATTTCGCGCATGAACCTTTTCATAATGGGACCAAACCTCGATTTTGTAGTCCTAGGGTCGAAAAATTTTGACTATAATCTGTCGTTTTAACAGATATCATTCGCAATCAACTGTTCAATCTTACCAATGCGAAGACACTTGCACTGATTTTATTGTATACTAAAAGCATGTTCAACGCGATTCTTAAAGTATTATGTGATGTAATTAATATGAGCTTGTTTCAGGGATCTCTATTCCACCGCGTGGTCAAGGGCTTCATGGTGCAGGGCGGCGACTTCACCGCCGGCAACGGCACGGGCGGCGAGAGCATCTTCGGCGGCACGTTCGACGACGAGAACCTCATCCTGAAGCACGACCAGCCATTCCTGCTGAGCATGGCCAACCGCGGTCCCAACACGAACGGCTCGCAGTTCTTCATCACCACCCAGAAGACGCCCCATCTCGATGGCATCCACGTTGTTTTTGGTATGGAAAAAGTGTTGTTGATTTCAGTGGAAAGTATAATCAAAATTTACTGATCAGTAAGAAATGTTATATTGAAAAAGGAAAACTGCTTCGAAAGTCGATAGCGCTTCATTATATCGATTTATGCACATTAACACCAAAAAATGACTACACTCTCTTAATGAAAAATGGTATTTTCGCACCGAAAAACGAGCTTATCTTTGCCAACTACGGTGCCTGACGCCTATTTACTGATCGTAAAAATAACTATCGAGTCGCCGTGATTCAGGCAAAGTGGTGGCGGGACAGAACGTTGTAACGGAGATAGAGCAGCAGAAGACGGACAGCAAGAGCCGGCCGATCGCCGACGTGGTCATCAACAACTGCGGCGAGTTGGTGCTGAAGAAAAAGAAGCGACGACGATCGTCCGATTCCTCGTCGAGCTCGTCGTCATCGGCAGAGAGCGACGAGGATGAGAGGGAGAAGACGAAGAAAGGTGGGTGCTGCTTTATTAAACTCGGTGTGAGAAAGTGGTACGAGTAAAGCATAGAGGTTTGGGGCTTGTGATATCATTTTAGGCTTAAGCTTGCCGTGCGTCAGTAGTTCAGTAATATGGTAGCACCGAAGTAGGCGTGAAACAATATTGCTTCATTTAGATGACACTGAAGAAGCGGATGCCTCAAGTGAGCAGAAAGCAAACGAGCCGATCTCCTCTGTCAAGCCCGAAGATGTACCGAAGGACCCCGAGAATCAGCATCGGTTTTTGATGCGCAGGTAGGCTTCTTTTAGTAAATAAACGAATATACTACCGCAATTTTATCAAAAACAACTACTTTCATTGTTTAATATTTGGAAGTCATATTCAATTAAAGACGAGCCAAGGGATAATGTCTTTTGTACTTTCTGTTGAGCACGAATTCAATTGAAGGACTCTATGAACGTAGTTCTCCATTCTATCCTACCGACTGAGAACAGATGGGGCGCGCTTCCGGTCAGTGTACAGGGTCATTCATCGTAATTCATCACCTTTGCATTCAATTTTCTCACTCTTGCATTTGATTTCGGCAAACTAGCGTTCTAATAGAATGCAGATATGACGTAATTGTATGCAAGAATGACGAATTTTACTGCAAAGGTGACGAATTTTAACGAAGCATCCTATAATTGCGTGAATGTGACCGCTTTCAGATCGCGATCGCCGCCGGGCAAGGAGCGACCTCCGGGCGCTGCTGGCGGGCGTGACCGTCGACAGGAGAATCGTCCGAGTCGTGTCATCTACTCTCGCTCCGGTCACAAGATTCGTGGAAGGGGCGCCTTGCGCTACCGTACTCCATCGCCTTCCGACAGCGATAGAAGCGGCAGCGTCACGCCGCCTCATTGGCGGCGGGAGCAAGCGAGACTGCAGGTATTGAATAAGGCCCCAAATGGGTGCAAGAGACTGAGGCTGTGAGAACGAGAAGGAATGATAGCGCAATCCTGATCAGTTCGGCATTCGGTTGAATCCTATATTTGTTCGGCTTCGTTTTATATGCAGTCGATAGGAGAGATAGGAAATGAGGGCTGAGAAATAGCTGCACTTGGCTTTGTTTTACACCTGTTCTGGCTGTACTTTTTCGAATTCTACTGTAGATATAAATTAATAGTATTAGACATTGTTATTGCAGTAGGATTACCATATGCTAATAGCTGTTTATGAAAGAGACACTCTTTACTTGGGATTCAAGCTTATTGTTGAAAACTGAATTTAAGACAGAACATAATTAGCATTGATTTGTAATCACTTTCAGACACTGAGTGAGCGGCGAAAGCAGAGAGATCAAAAGGAGTTGGCGACGACCGGGGCGGCATCGAGCGGTGATGAGAACGAGAAGGAGAAATCGACGAAGAATAAGAAAGACACTACTACTGTAAGTTCCACTCATAGAACTGTTTGTCCGAAAATATTCTATAACAACTTGTGAGTTCATCAATTCTCTTTAACACGAGAGAAATTTTAGTTGGTTTTCTCACTCTTCTTCGATGCGACTTAATTGAAGAATAAATGCATTAGGTTTACACTTTTGTGGCATATATCTATTGTTGAGGAATTGATGAATGGAATTCCATTGAATATCGTATCAATAAATACAATCATTGTTAGGGTTTTGTAATTTGACACGAGTCAAAATAAAATGATTCAGAGCGGTCTCATTAAACATGGCTGATTTTCTGAAACTACCTAGATATTTCATGAAGAGCACGTGACTTAGTCTTTGTAAAAACGACGACTATATTCGCGATTCATTGACGCCTTGACAAATTTTTCAGCGTGCAACGACGGGAGATCGTGGCGACCGGCGTCGATCGCGCTCGCCTCGACGAAGGGATGACCGCGATCGTTCGGGTGGTCGACGACGCGAAGATGATGTTCGGCGTGGTGGTCGGGACGATAGAGACCGTCGAGGAGGACGGGATGATCGACGCGGCGGCGTGCGCCGTTCGCGATCTCGAGATCGTTCACCGGCCGATCGGCGTCGACGATTCCGAGAGAGTCCCCAGCCGAGGACTGAGCAGCGACGCTTCAGGTAGACTAGTATACGGTTACAGTCAAAACCGGATAAGTGCACATCGACCGGGCACGAAAATTTTGTGCACTTCTGCGGTTTATGCACTTATCCGATCATGATTCAATACAAAAGTTGCACACGGGGCTTGCAAAAAATGTGCACTTAACCGGTGTGCACTTATCTGGTTTTGACTGTATACCGGTATTTCGTTTATACCGCTAATTTTGGCCGCTCCCCCGAATATCGGTTTAAAAAAATCTCATTGTTCTTTATTTTGACCATTATCGTCGCGGTTTTTCCATCGGCACCCGCAACTTACTTCAGTGCTGCCGCAGCCCTTCCTTTATCAGCTCTATGCGTAGCGTGTCATTTTGATACCGTGTCATGTCGTTTTGATAGTGCATTGTAATTATGTTTCGACTACACATGGTTGTGGGGCAAGAGTTATATATTTGAGAGCCAAAGCAAAAGACGCTTTCGTCATCACTACAGGATGGCGCAAAAGTTCTGGTATCACTTTTGTTCCTTCGTTTGTTCAAAAGTAGTGTCAGTGCTTTTGCGCCACCCTGTATTTTCACCCAAGCATTTCCGCTTCAGCCTTATCGTTGCGATACAATATTTCACTTTTTATTGACGATATAATTACGAGGGTACCTCATCACCAGATGTCTCAAACGTCCCGCGCCATTTCTTATTATTGATCCAAAAATTTGGACTATAAATTACTTGACAATCGATTTAGAGAGGAAAGGCGACGCAGTGAGGATCGAGAAGAGAAAAAGAAGGACGACGAGAAGTCGAAAAAGAGTGAGAAAAACGGAAAAGCGTCTGATGACGTAGAGATCATTGAGAGCGCGGAGGCAACCGCTGAGGCGCCGACTGTGGATGCGGGCGACGATGAGGAAAAGGGAGCGGACGACAGTCCGCGGAGTGATGACCGGGATGATCGCAGCCGAGATGACGAAGACCGCAAGTCTGCAGAGAGGTCGAGGAGCGCTTCTGAGGATGATGATGATGACGATGATGATGAATGAATCAGCCCAAGTTTTGCAGACTCACTAGCTCTTTTTGATGCGCGGGCTTAGGCTTAGGCTTCAAACGTTGAGTTTGACTCAGCTAAGCAAATTTTGAAGGCTTCAATCTTACACTCAATCTTTAGCCTAAGACCTTGCTTTGATTCAGCTTAACAATATCTGTAGGCTTTAGGCTGAAGTCAATAACAGCGTTAAGGCTTAAGCCTCAATAAAGGCGGTGAGTCTGCTGTACTAGAGGCCATGAATTTGGTTGTTTGTTCGAGACAATGGTGGCGTTCTGGTGGGAACATAGCTGGTTGGACACAAGTCTTCTTACTTGAAAAATTTTCACCATGAACTAGACTGGTTTCTTTTCGCAAATATTGATGGGCAGCGTTTATTAGAAACACGTGGTAATTGCTTCTTCCGTGATTTACGGGAAATAGTGTTAGTGTAATGAATTGATATATGCTGGGTAAGTGTAGCCAACTTGAGTGTTTATATGAACTCTAAGAACTGGTGGCCACAGAAAAACGGTTTGATTCATTCCTACTGAGAATTTGTCAATGTCTCCGTAACACTCCCCACATTCTTGTTTTGTTGTTTGTTGCTCTTTTTGATTGTATCGGACTACAGTGCGCCGTCAGTGTTTCGATCGTTTGATTTGTTGACTTTGACAATTGATGGAAAGACGGCTTTTAATGTCTCAAAGAACGAATAAACAAGTGTCTAAGTGTGTTTTGTGTTCGATAGCCGTTTTGCAACTTTCCTATGGCGGGCGATTTATCGCGTGCATCGAACATGATGATGCATTACATTGACAAAGTGGTGCAGTGATCAATGGATAATTGTTGTATTTCTACCAGGACCTAGGATTTTGGTTGCGTCGTCGCCAAAAGTTCAATTTGTGTACTTTTTTGGTTAATAATCAGGCCTGACCAAGTTGTTCAAACATTGCCTTGTATATACGCCATATTAACACGGTGCAGGTATTGACGTGGGGGACTACACCCTGTTTCAGTTTAGCGTTTTGTATTGCCAATAACGAGGTTAAGGGATGTATAGTTGCCAAAAAGGATCGAAAAAAGCCCATTCCTAGCTACCATCTTTTCTTTTCTCCTCGTTTAGCTACGATTGTTTTTCATGGGAGTGTTTGAATACTTTGATCTGTCGAATACGGTGTAAGATTTTGCACGGCAACGTCGGGGTTACAGTAAATTTGAACAACTTGGTCACATAATAACGCAAATCCGCTGTGATATTCGGGTTAGCCGATGCGAATTGACATTGAATTCGGCGTTATAGGAAGGTTATTCATCTTTAAAACCATTATGCTATCCAACTCCTTGTTCCATCGACACTTATATGAGTAGGATCTATCGATCTAACATCCGTTTGTGGTCGCATCCACAAATTTTTCACCGTTGGTAGACAGAAAGGATGCCTCAAAGGCTTTTTGATGATTGAGGATGAATTTTATCCGCCCCCAGGAGACTGGCTCATCTGTCCGCAGTCTATTTGTGTACATGAATCAAGATCAGGTGGGATTCGATCGTATTAGGAGGCTTGTTGAGAACTTATTAAGGCTCGTCCTTACCTTGTTATACGTCAAGTAAAGCGTCCTCAGACGAAAAAAGTTATTAATAATTCGTAAACATGGGCCTGGATGAACCAAATACCACATTCATGAAAGGTCTCTTTCCGAACACTTTTATAATCGCTGCTTTTTTTAGAATCGAAATAATCTCACTAGCTGCCCTATTCGACTTCTACTCGGACATGTCAGTGGTAGCCGGCTTAGCAACGGAGCGCCATGCGCCCTGGGAAGTCAGCCATGCGTTGTGGAATCCTCGAATGGACCTGTTAGCGTTGGCCTCCGTCGACGGTCAAGTGGCGTTGGAACGCGCTCTCGTGTCGGTCTGGAAAAAGACTTGGCAGGTTGGTAATTTCAATATTTGAAAAGGAGAAATAAATATAATTTATAAAAATGATATTTACTCAAATGCGATGACATGTTTGCTTTCTTGTCAGAAATATTTGATACCGATTGACAGCTTGTTATTTGTCGTTGACTGTGGCACTACAGAGAAGATATTGGTGTTACAGTATGCAAATTTATAGGTTGCATTGGCAGATCAGGAGAGCGCTTCGGGACGCGGCGCGAACAAATCGGTGGAGGCGCTCGCGTGGAGTCCAGACGGTCGCGTGTTGGCTGTCGGTACGGCTGACGGCTTCGTCTTCCTTCTCGACACTGAGACGGGCGAAGTCCGCCACTCTTTTCGAACTAATAATGGTCAGTTTGTTTGCAAGCCTCTTACTTGTTTTATGGTCAAAGCTTCTTCATTAGTAACTGGAAAACCGTGTCCCCTGAGGTTTTCATTGACGGTGTCCGTGCTAAAGATACGCTTAAGTTGGCGTTCTACGGTATCCCCTTTGGATCTTTGTTACTGATTAGGGTTTGCGGGAGGGGAAGAATTACCACGGGGA
>NIUQ01000438.1:0-50448 GCA_002796945.1 Plectus sambesii | reverse complement strand
CGGCGATCTATCTTTAAACCGAAAGGAACACTCGCTTGTTATAGCTTTGGGGGAGACAGTCGGCTCACCCTAGCTATCTCACTCTCACTATGAACCACCGTATTATATAGTTGTTTCTGTTACTACGGTAGATGATAGAATAAAACCGTGTAAGAAAGGAGACAACTAACAACAGAAGAAGAACATTCTTCACGACAGGATTTGAAGAAATAGCAAAACTACGGCAAAAGAGATGGCCCCGAAACTGTGAGAAGAAAGAGGCTGGCATGTCTCAAGATGGATGTAGTAGCGCCATCTTGCTTAATTTGGTTAGAAGAACATGCTATCTCAAGCAACATTAACGTTGACCCAGAAGCTAAAGGAGAGGCAGGTGGAATGGGCATTGCAGCACAAAGGCGACGATTGGAACCAAGCGGTATTCTGTGATGAAACGAGCTATCAACTGTTCAGAAATATCATTTATCATTGGTTCAAGAATTTAGAAGCAGAGCTCAAGAGAATGTCACAAAACAGGCAGATGATTATGGTCTGGGAGCCTTTAGCAGTCAAGAACAGATTTCATGCCATTCTTTCCGAAGGATTATGAATGGTCCCTATTTTGCCCTCTTTCTTCAAGAACATCTTATTCCTGATGCTGATGAGCAGTTTAGACAATAGTGGCGGTTTCAACAAGACAAAGATTTAAAGCACACCAGTAAGGTGGCAAAAAGATTTCTGGATCAGCACGCACTGGAATCTATCAACTGGCCATGAAATAGTCTGGACCTCAGTTCTACTGAAAAAGTGGTGGGCAATTCTCAAGCAAGACTTGGAGAGCCGAATACCAAATAATCTTGACGAACTGGATCGATTTTTGCATGAAGAATGGGAAAGAATTGACCACTCAGTTGTAATTGATTTGATTGTCTCAATGAAAGCGAGATGTTTGGCTGTTAGTGATTCGAAGGGAGAGTGAATCTGTTATTACTTACTGAATTTGTACATAGTAGTATAAGGTTAATCTACCATAGAAATGGCGTTGATAGCTATCAGTTATAACTAGAGATATTCGCCAAAATTTATCGGCAAGTTTTTTTGCACTCCACTGTAACTACTCAAAAATAATAATTTTGGAGTCACATCGTCATTGTTAAGAGGAAATCATTTAGGTCTCATTTATTGACTTTGGGATGCAAGCTTACACCTGTTACATGCGACAAAAACTTTATTACAAGCAGAAAATAAAGGAAACGTCGTTTTATGTTTCTTCTGAACAATAAAGCTGTTTGTTTCGCGCAACAGAGGTATAATCATTCACATCGAAAGGCAGCGTGTGAACAAAGTTTTAAGTATGCACAAAAATCTACTCGTATGAACCACATTAAACAATATTGCGTGCCCGTCTTCCGATTACTATTTCGTCTTAACATGTCTTGGATTTTTGAATAATCGCTAAATATCTTTTTTTGTCTTATTTTGGTGCGCATCCAAAATCTTATCATGATGTCGTAGTACTATTCTCTTTGAAAATGCAGGACGCTAAACACATGCCTTTACTTGACATCATTCATTTACAGTATACACCGATCCATGCACAAGCTACAACTGTGGCAGTAATGGCATATGTACTGCAAATGGTAATATGCCTGAATGCCACTGTCATCCATGTTATAGCGGTGCTATATGCGACATACGTAAGCTTCATATGCCACTCGTCAAGTGATTATATGATAATGACTATTTTAGCGAAACCCGATCCATGTGCTAATAACGGGGCATGCGGAGCCCACGGGACATGTGCATATGATCAAGCCACTTGCAGTAATCAGTACTGTGTCTGCGATCCTGGCTACACTGGTCCATTTTGCATACAAATTCTACCTAGTAAGTTGCCTTGCGTTTGTCTTGCTAAATGACAGGGTTCGCTTTGTGATGGTAGGTATGAGCCCACCATATGAACACGACAGTAGAATAATCTGGTCGGCCATTGCGTGCCTGATACCGAATATCAATTCTACCTGTTCGCAATGACAGTATGTACGCTAAAATTTTGCCAAGACCGATGAATAAATATCGGAAGCAAGTTGTTTTAGAAGTAACAGGATAATTTCCTTTGTGAATAAAGTAGAAAAATATCCTATAGCTAATGTCACCAAAACTATAATTGTCCGATAACAAATGATAACAAATTAAAAATGTCAGAAGCTGTCTAAATCCACTTACCTAGTATAATTTCACAGCTGCTCGGTTGCTTTATGTACATTTGCATTGTATTTCTCTGCCAAATCGCAAGTATGAATAAATGTTGTACAGTTGCTATGACGATAGATTGTCTGCCGTTGATTATTTAGATCGGCATTTGAACTGCCATATTCGCAACAGCGGCAGGAGATCACGTTATTAATTTATTTTTCGCCTACTGGTGCGCTGATGAAGAGGTCACCGGTTTTGGCGCGAATTTTGATATCAAATTATCAATATAGATGTCCTATTTTGTTTCTTTTTTAGCACCACCACTACCCAGAGACTGCTATGACATTTATCAAACTACAGCTGTAGATGGCGTCTATGCTATTCAGCTCCCTAATAACAATGCCGTGGAAGTATTGTGCGATTTAACGGGAGGCGGTTGGACAGTTATTCAAAGGTAAAAATCGTTCATGATCGTTTAAAGAAATATAGTTCGCTATATCAGAGAGTTTTATTACAATAGTTAGTATGAACGCGACTAATAAAAAAATCTGTTAAAATCACACAAAAAATTTTTGCTGGATTAAGTTGACCCGTCCACGCGACTAACAGATTATTCAAATGAATTGTATCATTAAGCTATATAAACGCGGTCCAATATTAAACTATGCTCAGCAAATTTTTCTAGTGCGCGAAAACGCCTATGACAAAAAAGATAACTTGTTGCCAGTCCTAGGCGAGAGTCGCCTGGTTCAGCTCTTCCGAAGCTTGTTTTCTTGAAACTAATGAAATTGTAAATTATTATAACATTTTTTCACAAAACTGACTTTTGGTTACCGGCATTTTTGATCAACGAATTAGTTAATTCTCATCAAACCAGTTTTTAGCGAAATTTAACCAAACTATTCACTGTTTTTCACCAATACTAAAAAGTTGGCTCTAGTTGAGAAATTTTGTAAAACGAGGTTAACTTCACTGCCCATCTCACAGTGTCAGTATGAAATCGACCATATAACTATGATGGCAGCAACATAGCGATAATCGTTTCCACGACAACGCACGATGAGCAGGAAGAGAACCTTTTCTTTTTACTAATTTTTATTGCTAAATGTGTTTTACAACCTTCTAATTACCTACCGAATAATTGTGGAACGAAGATTTTCAATCAGAAATGAGGCCCTTTTATGCCTCTCGATGATGCCGACCTCCCTAAATATCACATATTCTTTTCTATTTCTGCATTAGAGCTGGTTTTATTTCATTCAACGGCTGGCAAAAAGTGGGTGTTTATTGGTAATGTACGTTATGTGATGCCAGACGCTTCGTCAACTATGATAGCACCGCTATGGGGCTAATAATACATCAATAGTCCTGTCTGATACAAGTCGAGTTTATGGTAGTGGAACCATTTGTTGGCTATAAATTGTAAGTGCTCGCTCGACTCATACCTTCATTCTGTATACTGGGATTTTTCATTAAGCACAATGCCGACGCGAGTATCGGGTCCAATGCTTCAACAATTAGTGTCGTGCTTTACAGTCGCACATCGGATGGAATGGACTTCAATCGCTTATACGATCAATACAAATCCGATTTCGGCAACCCCGGCAGCAGTTTCTGGCTTGGCTTGGAAAACATTCACTCGCTGACGGCTCAAAATGCAACGCCTTATGCATTGAAAATCGACCTTTGCTGCCATAGCGCCGCAAAAGCGGAGACCTACGACTATTTTTATGTCAGATGATTTTGAACAACTGATATATTTGAGCAGGGGCTAAAAGCTAATTACGAATAATTAACAATGCAAAGATTATTTTTTAAGATGTGCTGTAATTTTCATAAATCAGTTTTAATTAATTGTTTCTTAATCACTGTTATGTGACCATTAATTAAAAGTGAACTAACACAACTAAAACTTACCCTAATTGATTAGTTAAAAAAATAATGATGATTATAATTACTGTAATATATTATACTTCCAAGTTACATTTCCTTATTAGAATGATTTCCTTAAGGTGGCTGATAGTGCTGATAAGTATCGACTAAACGTCAGCAGTGGAACGGGTAACGCAGGAGACGGATTCAACTACATTGCTTACACTTTTACGGACAATGGTTCACAATTCTCAACATTCGACAACTACAACGGCCAATTTCCAGCAGCGGGTTTATGTACATCGTTCGGTGGAAATGGGTTAGTTCAGTGTAATGTTGCGCAAAGTTATGCATTGGTAAAGTATTTTACTAAAATCAGGTTGGCGCCATATCTTACGATGTCATCAAGGAAATAACTCTGTCACCTGATAATTACCATGTTAGGGGAAATGCAATCAAAAATCTACCCTATAACATTAAGTGGCACTTTCCCCTTGACAAAATGCCTTTTTGTCGGGTATATCATGGACTAAAATCACTTATCAAAATACTATTTATCATTTCCCGTGACCTCTGTATGAACATACAGTGGAATTCATTATAACAATTTCGCTTATACCGGTATTTCACTTATACCGGTAACTTTTGTCGGTCCCAAAGTGCATCTCCCCATACAAATAAGTTCGCTCATACCGGTAATTTTGATCGATCCCTCAAATACCGGTATAAACGACTTTTACTGTACTGTAACTGACTATAGCATATCATATGTTCAGATATGGGTACAGATCAGCTATATTATAATCAAATTCACGTTCTCTGCGCATCGTTATGCTTCTTCACAGCGACTTAATTCTCATAAAGTTTCCTTTTCCAGTGGCTGGTGGTTTGGATCATGTACAAGTAATTTGAACGGATTTCTCTCCGCCAATTCGTCAGATTACGATCCGCAGACGTGTGAATTGATAGCGATCCCTACAAATGGACCAGGCTTAACATGGAACACGGATGTTTTATACACAAAAGCCCGTATGAAGGTCATCCGATATTCGCAGCTGCCGTCTCTTATCAGAGACTCTGCTTACGAACATCAACAACTGGCTGCATTTTGCAGTTTCTGAACAGATGCATGGAACAGATTTCTTATTTAACATGCCTTTTATTCGGATCCCACATTGTTGCTCTACACTGCGTTAGCTCTGTAACATCCGCTGTACACGTATCAGAAATAAAACATGATCATTCAGACAATATCACATCGCAATTCGCTACCTTTGTATTTTACTTAATGGTAGTAATGTACGAATTTTACAAACAGTATTCGAATTGTAATGTACCCGTACTGCTTCACATAAAATTCGTTTTTATTCCAAAACACTCTTCGTAGGAAGGCAATTCTTCGTCAGAGTTGGTTAAAACCGGCGCGCTTGGTTGCTCTTGTTGAGGTTGTTGCAGAAGAGGCGCAGAGCATTGTCGCAGCTGATGCTGAGGGCGTTGACCTTGGCGTTGCTCTTGCGCTTGCTGTACATTGTTTCCAAGAAATAGCATGTTATTTTCGCCCTGTCTCAACATGTGTCCGATTACTCTGCCAGTTTCGTCGACTGCCACAAAGATCTGCTCAACGGGGGTGCTTGGGGAATCCTGGTCATGGTTCACGGAACTCCTTTGATTTCGTGGCCTCTCAGATGTTGACAAGCGGTTAGAATAGCAATAACAACAAAGGCACATCAATATCAGGCAAATGAAGAATGGAGCATAGATTGTCCATATGACGTCGTAACCGTTTGCCATAATGTCGTATTCTTGATTGCGCTGTGTCAGCTTCTCTTCAAATATATCAACTCGTCGTAACTGGAAAATAATTTTTATAATATAGGTAATACTTTTAAAGTTAAAAGAATAATTTTATAACAGAAAAATGGGAGATGGACGTCTTCTTCTTTTACTCCATCTCTTCCTCCAACTCGCGCAACCTCAAAGTTTGCATCCGGTATGTCATACCGGTTTTGTACAATTAGTCCGCTTGAGGTGCGATAATCAGCAGTAATGAATAATATAGATCATCCGCTATTCAGTTTATCACGGCCGCAGAATGACATAAATACGTGTAACCCTGAACTGCAGGAGCATTCTAAGTTCTCCTTGTTCGCGCCAAAAATTGCGGTATTTTGAATGGTCCGGCATTCAAGTCGAAAATACAAACACTATATGAGCATCCTTCGTTCTGTTTTGATACATTCCCATTCACACAGTCGAGCATGTGATATTGAAATGAGATTGCTGTATGGTAGATGAGCACATAGGGGCCAGAACAGCAAAAGTTCCTTTTATTCCTGAACTGTAGACTACGCAGACGCTTTCGTGCTAAAATATGTCTACTTTCACTTTTTTGAAGAACTGACAAATGATCGTTTTGAAGAGAATTACACCACTGCTTAAAATAAAAGAGTCCAGTTCGAGCTACGCGCGCGCCAGGAAGAGGAAATGGTCGATATAGGCGCAGAATGCTGGAAGCGCAGGTGTGACGCACGAATTAGCAGAGCAATTGAAGAAAAGAGCATTTGAGCACACGAGCAATCAAGCAATTGAGCAATAATGAGATATGCGGCACCCTCAGATGCCCATTCGTGTCCATCTAAAGTTGCTTCCTGCATTTATTTTAGGCTCAATCGCTCCCACGTAACTATTACAGCTGAAAAATATCACTTCTAAAGAGCCAGATATGGAGTATGACTACTAAATTTTGAAAAATGAGTTTTATCCTCTGGACTATGGCAGCTTTGTAATGAAATTAGCGTATAAGCATGGATAATTGCAATCATCTGACATTTACGAACGCGCAGTTTTCACGAGGCAGAATTCGCTGTACGCTAACACAATGACAGCATGAGTGACTGACCAATGCTCAAATTTGCGATATTTATTACTAATTAACTTTTATTATCAGCTTTACTGCTTCCATTTTTGTACTTCAACATGAACCGATGATTCAATCAAAGCGTGCGAGAGATAGCCTATGCTCTCATAAGGTAGAAATAAAAGATGAGCTCAGAAGTTTAGTAACTTAATAGCATCGCAAGTAATAATTTAAAAAACGCGCGATTGATATGTTTCAAAGTTTCTTTGTTGTTAGGTTCTTCAAAAATATTATTAGTTGAGCATGACTGAAGAAATTATCATAACGGACGGCAAATATTGGTCATTGTTTCAGACTGTTAATGTTAGAGACCATCTTAGCGCATCAGTCTATCTTGTCTTTACTCTGCAAATCCTTACTTGATTACTCGGCCTTTTTGCCTTTACTCATTTTGTCAGCATTACTACCATTTCAACTTTAATAAGGACAACTTCAGAAATACTCGTTCAGTTCATAATTTAACTTGCTTCTGACAGACGGCAAGTGATGTACGTACAGTGGATTTGTAAAATTTAACTCCTATTTGTGTCATTTGCATTCATAGTCAGTCGACTGAGATGAAGCTTGGTATACTGATAACCTGGCGTAATGCGTATGTTATATGTAAATTTCAGCAGATGTACTCGATAAGTTTAGGTAATATTGTCAAGAAGCTAAAGAGAATGAGCGAATAATGTTATGCGACTACAGACGACGCAGTATGTCACAAGACAATTACTATAAAATCATCATCCTGTAGTATATCTGAAAGCAAGGCGAGAAATTCAACTTTTTGGGACTTCCGAAAAATTCTCACTGCTTTCCAAATATTGCACTTAAATCTTTTTTAAAACAGGATAAGCTTTTAACTTGAAAGAGTTGTTTGTTGAGCTGCATGTTGCAAAAGGGTGTTATAGAACGAAAATTGAAGTTCACGCTTCACGTTTCTATATCCAGGGCTGTTTAAAAATAACAAAATATGACGTTATCTTTCCTTGTTTATTGTCATAATCCTAAGGTCTCGTTTCAGCTCAGGCGTCCATTTCATACAACTTGCGCGAGTCTGCTGCCACAGTAATATGTCCTACTCTTTAAAGTTATCAGGATATAAGCAAATACGAAAATATTTAGAAACTTTTACCGCCACGATAGACTATTTAGAGTTAATGGTTGAAATTAGCGTCCACTGTCTTGCTTACAGGATCTTCTCAGATTCATGTTGTTATTAAGGTAAATGTCAGAGTTCGATAGCGCTGCTGCAGTTCACGTGATAACATTAATGGTGCATGTGATATACACATGAAAGCTTTTACTAATAGCAACCAAAGCCAGGCGGATTTATGTCGTCAATGACATTGAGAAACTCGTTGATGCAGAATGACTAGTCACTGTCAACACCGATTCGGAAATAGTGTTCGCCCTCGCAAAGTCATGTCTCGGTTGTGCATGGTTTTTGCTCTCGCATTACTACCGAAAACGGTGTCTGCTACCTCGCGATTGCAAACCTTTTGCACGCAGAAGTCTGGTCAATGGTTCAACGCAAGCCAGTCATGTATAAATTTATCGTCAAAGAAGTATAGCTGGGATAACGGTTGGGACAAATGCTCAAGCTTTGTCGATACTGTCAATGGCAGTGACACCATCAAAGCACGACTGGCGCATTTGATATCGGAAAGTGAACGCACTACACTGCTCAATATGATCTCCTCGGCAAATATTCCAGTACGTTTAGGCTCCCATTCTGAATGCATTCACTCTTATGGCTTGACGTGGGGCAATAGTTCATGAAAGGAATTGCCAGATATGACTGTCCAAGTCCAATTATTGTATTTAGGGCGTATATCTCGGCGTTGGAGCATTTGTCTCGGGCAGCGGAAATGCGGCCGACTGGAACTGGTGCGACACAAAGGCTTGTGGTCGCGACGGTGGTCAGACAAAGCATCCGATTACTATCGACATGAACGGAACAACTCTTGGTGGTGCAAAAAAAGACTGCGGCGGAATGAATAAGAACGATCCAAAAATAAGGAGGTACACAAAATAAAAATCATTATAATGGCTGAGAGCGCATCTGATAGGTGATTTGAACAGATTATTGCTACAGGCCACTTTATGACGTTCTCACATTTGAAAAAAAGATGGCAGGGTTAAGCCAGAGGGTGAGTGGGGAGGAAGTCCCTGACTTTTGTAATTTCTTACAATTTTTAATGGTTTTCATGGAATTCTATATATCTATATTAATCCCACGTATAGTATGCAGCGTGCATGCAGTAGATATAGTTCTTGATTGGGTTATTTTTTGAAGCGTTTCTTAATTTTTAGGAGCCTCAAAAAACTTCTCAATTGCCATTATTAGGTGCGAGCTGAGAGGAGGCTTGATTTTCCAGCCAGTTTAGCAGGTTTTTAGAGAAGATGTAGCAAACTTTTATTTTATGGAGGATATTAGCGTAACGTTTGGCAGATTGAGCAAATTCTCGAAGCTCCAGACCTTTCATATCCTTTCAAATTTCTACAAGTTTTGTATTTAAAAAGTCGTTTCCCTGATATAATTATTAGTATTTATTTAATTGCAGCGAAACATGCGATTCACCTCCAAAATACGTTGCCTGCCAGTATTTTATGGCGCAATCGCAGGAAATCGGTATGATTTTACTCTGAACAGTGTTGAAAAGCAACTCGAGGATATTATTTCAGAGTCAACTACCGGCTCATTACCCCAAACAATGTCAACCATCGGCTCGCTACCACAAACTATGTTAACCATCGGTTCACCGAGTCCAACTACGTCACACCGTCGACCGCCGGCTCACTACGTCAGGCAAAGCTCAAGCCCTACGCGATTCGTTTTGCACCAGTACTTGAATGTGAGCTTACCGCGACAGTGCGCACACCATTGCTACGATTTCTCTGGATGCGTAGGATATCAGTTTAGTGCAAACGGCACTTGTACGTTCCTTGGTGCCATTGACACATCCAACACAGCAACCATGGTTGACGCTTTCATTGATCAGCTTCAATAAGGTGTGCAATACTAGCTCAATTGACCCTATCCCTTGTTTTATGTAATATTTTGTTGACGTCAACAAATGCTACTGTGCATCATTGGTAAAAGAATAAAATTAAAACGATATTATATAAACGTTTCCTGAAATTTTGATCGCGCTTCTGAGGCATTCCTCGAATCAGAAAGGTGCTGCACTACTGGCGACACCTCTCTAATGCACATTCAAATACAATTTCCATTTTGCAGTGCTTTAAAGTGGCGCTGAAATTTTCAATCCATAATAATTTATTAGCAAACCAATCAGACTTTATTCTTCAAAGTGCCATTTGACTGAAAATGATGAGGACAGTCTTCACATGCGCTCAGTTTTTCAATTTGTTGCCCAAGTTAAACGCAAAGGATGAAAATATCGAATACGGAAATTGTTAATTCTGATTTTGTCGACAAAACTTGTTTAAATTTCTATCAATCTTATTCAAATATTAATGTTCTCTTCAAGGGCGCCTATTTTCAGTTCGTGCTGTGCTGGAAGAGGTCAAATTTAGGCGAAAACTAAATCGCGCGTTATTCTTTCTGATCACTTCATTGTAATTTGACCATTTCTGGTATAAATTTCTCAAACTTATCGTATATAGCTGTGTTAAGTTGAAATCAAAAATAATAGACATCTGATGTGGTATAATATCATTGGTAGGGTTAACAGGAAAGTACGATATTAAAAATATCCGACTTATTCGCAGTTACACTTTTAAGACCTTACTCATCTTTACTTAGATTGCTTTGCGATTTGATAAATCTTTCTGAGCTATACGCGCACATCCTCATAATATTGACTTCGTTTCGGCTGCTGCCAAGCAATAATCCATGACGCTTTCCAATAAATGTGTAATTGTCACCATGAGCGGCGCTGATGGTGGCAGCGTTATGGTCGATATTGTGGCGTTCTGATGTGAAATGACTGCTGATTTTGCCGCTAAATAGACGAAAAATTTAGTCATCACTAACAATATCTCGTATATTATTAGCTTCGCAAACACTTGTGAAATCTTAGGTCATTTTTCGCCAACTGCCCGTGAGCTCAGGTCATTGTCGATCAATTGAGTAGAACAATGTGAAGTTATGCGAATTCAGACAATGTAGTAGAGTAAAGAGATGATATTTGCTTTGAAACAACCCTACAAACATCTGAAGGCAAGGCAAGAATTTCAACTGTCTGGCACTAACGAAAATTTCTCACCGCTTTCCAGAAACAGCATTCCAATATTTTGTAGATTGGGCAAGCATCCACTACAGCTTGAAGGTGGTGTTTGTGGAGCTGTATGATGCAAAAGGGTGTTAAAGAAAGAAGACTGAAGGTCACACTTTCGCTTTTTCAGTTTCTGTTTCTAAGGCTGTTTAAAGGTGACAGTATGTGGCGTCATCTTTCCTTTTTTTCTGATCGTTACCCTAATGCTTCGTTTCGGCTCAGACGCCCATTTCATAAAACTCTCGCGAGTGCGCTGACGCAGTGATAAGTCATGTTCAGTTAAGCTGTCAGGATATGAGCATATATCAAACAATGTGGTAAATTTTGCTTCGACTAAACGCTACTTGGGTTGATTGTTGAAAACAGCGGTCCGCCTGCCTCGTCCACAGGATTTTCTCCGATTCTAATTCGTGTTACTATTAAAGTCAATGTTAGAGTTTGATAGCACTGCTGCAGTTCACATGTCAGCGTCAGTGTCGCGTATGAAATTCACCAGTAAAGCTTTTAATGCTAGCAACCGAATCCATGCAGATTTATGTCGTCAAGGACATTGATGAGCTCGTTGATGCAGAATGACTGGTCGCTGTCAACGCCGATTCGAAAATAGTGTTCACCCTCACAAAGTCATGTCTCGGTTGTGCATGATTTTTGCTCTCACATTACTGCCGACAACGGTGTCTGCCACGTCGCGACTGCAAACCTTATGCACGCAAAAGTCTGGTCAATGGTTCAACGCAAGCCAGACATGTGTTGTGTTGTCATCCGCGTCGTATACCTGGGATAACGGTTGGGACTACTGCTCGAGCTTCGTCGATACCGTCAATGGCAGTGACGCCATCAAGGGACGACTGGCGCAATTGATATCGGAAAGTGAACGCACTTCATTGCTCGATATGGTCTCCGCGGCAAGTGCAAAGGTACGTGTAAAATATTATTCTCAACCGATCCACTTTTATAGCCTGACATGGGGCAGTAGTTCATGACTCATACTGTCTGAAATGATTGAAAATCTATGTGGTGGCAGAAATTCCCAATATCCACTTTTATTCTTTCTTTTAAGAACTTCAGCGATGTTTAATTTACTGAGTTTATCTACAGGCGCGAATCTTGCATCTAATATTATTTGAATAACTGAGTTTGTCTTCGTGCTAAATGAGTTACAAAAGTGGGGAGCATTACAAACTGAAGAAATTTCTTTCTTCATTACATATAATAACTGTGTTTAGAATGTTTATCTCGGCGTTGGAGCGTTTGTCTCGGGGAGCGGAAATGCGGCCGACTGGAACTGGTGCGACACAAAGGCTTGTGGTCGCGACGGTGGTCAGGCAAAGCATCCGATTATTATCGATATGAGCGGAGCCACTCTTGGTGGAGTAAAAAAAGACTGCGGCGAAATGAAAAAGAACGATCCAAAAATAAAGAGGTGCGAAATATGAATCATTGTGAATGATGGCTGAGCATGCTTTGATAGGCGATTTGTATAAATCATTGTTACGGGCCATTTAATGAAATTTCCATATCGGAACAAATTTGTTCGGAACTAAGTCTGAGGATGAACGGGGAAGGAATCTGCTATTTTCGAAATTTCTTACAATTCTCAAAAATTGTCATCAAATAAAAGATATCCTTATTAACCTCCCGATAACTTATCGTTTCTCTCTTCGTATGCGTCAGGTAAAGCCCAAGACTGGGAGTATACACAGAGCATATTCGAAGACAGCGACTTTACAAAACTCCGCCCTTGTCATTACTTTTCAAGTAGCAACCTTTCAAATCTGAGGGACAGTAGTGTGACTTTCGGCAGGCTGAGAAAATCCTCCAAGCTCCAATTTTTTAATAGTATGCTTTCAAATCTCTACAAGACCTTTTCCAGTTGTGTCCTTTGCCTAATATGACTTTTAATGTTTTGTATTTCAATTTCAATTTCAATTTGCAGCATCGACTGCGATAAAGGTGCTGAAGTGGTTGCTTGCCAGTATTTTACGGCGCAATCACAGGAAATCGGTATGATTTTGCTTGGAACAGAACTGAAAGGCAGCTCGAGGAAATTATTTCAGGATCGAGCACCAGCTCACTACCTCAAACAACGTCAACCACCGTTTCACCAAGTCAAGCAACGACAACCATCGGTTCATCAAGTCTAACGACGTCAATCACCGGCTTACCAGTTCCGACACCATTGGGAACGAGCTCACTATCACAAACTTCGTCAACCGCCGGCTCACCAAGTTCAGCAACGTCAAGCTCCAGTTCAGCAAGTCCAACTACGCCAACCACCAGCACATTACCACAAACAACATCAACCGCCGGCTCACCAAGTTCAGCTACGTCAACCACCAGTTCACCAAGTCTTTCAACGCCAACCACCAGCACATTACCGCAAACTACGTCAACTACCAGTTCACCAGGTCAAACAACGACAGCAACCGACTCGCCACCGCCACCGCAGACTACGCCAACCACCGTCTTACCAAGCCAAACAACGTCAACCATCGATTCATCTAGTCAAACTACGTCAACAACTAGCTCGCTACCACAAACTATGTTAACCACCGGTTCAGCAAATCAAACTACGTCACACCGTCGACCGCCAGCTCATTATGTTAAACAAAGCTCAAGTCCTACGCGATTCGTTTTGCATCAGTACTTGAATCTGAGCTTACCGCGACAGTGCGCACACTATTGCTACGATTTCTCTGGATGCGTAGGATATCTGATTAGTACAAATGGTACTTGTACGTTCCTTGGTAACATTGACTCATCCAACGCAGCAACCATGATTGACGCTTTTATTGATCAGCTTCAATAAGGCATTCGATCCTGGTGCGACTGACCCTATCGTTTGCTTTATTTAAAATTGTGTTGACTGTCGCGAACGTTCGCGATATTTTGATTCCGTAGGATGTTGTACGCCCGGCGCCGGTGAGATTTTTCATCAATGTTTAAACTGACACCGCGGAGCGTGCCCATGGAGCAAGAGCGGAACGAGAAAATGTAGATGAAAACGAATGTGATCGGAACAAGTGTGACTACAAAAATTGTGAAGCCGGTTCGTAAACTGCTTACTGACTATCGTGTATGTTACTAATCGTCAAATAATAAAAATTTATCTCTAAATTCTTTTGTCACATCAAAAATCACTGAAACACCAGCAATCTCAACGTCTCTTACGTCGAACACCACGACATTGACATCAACAGATGCCAGCGCGCATCATAGGTGAAAGAATAAAATTAAAACGAGATAAAATAAATTTTTACTGAATTCGTGATAGCGTTTTTGAGGCATTCCTCGAATGAGTAGGGTACTCCACTTCTGGCGTAGCCTTCTAATGCACATTAAAATGCAATTTGCATCTCGTAAAGGACTTCAAACTTTCGCTGAAATATTTTAGTCTTGAATATTTTATCAATTAACCAGTCAGAGTCAATCCTTTAAAATGCCATTTGATTGAAAATGGTGAGAACGATCTTCAAATGCGCACAGATTTTCAGTTTGTTACAGAAATAGAAGGCAATCGATGAAAAGATTGAATATCGAAATTATTGATTCTTGCTTTTGTCGACAAAATTGATTCAGATTTCTATCAAGATTATTCAAACAAAAAGGTTCTCCCCTAGGGCGCCTATTTTCAGTTCGCGCTGTGGTGAAGGAGGTCAGATTTAGGCGAAAATTAAATCGCGCGTGGTTCTCATTGATCGCTTCATTGAAATTTTACCATATCTCTTATCTCTCAAACTTGTCACGTACAGCTGTGCTATGTTGAGAACAAGAGTATTAGCCATCTGGTGTGGTATAATGACATTGGCAGGGTTAACAGGGAAGTGCGGAAATAAAAATATATGAGTTATTCGCAGTTACACTTGTACGATTTTTCATCTCTACTTTGTAGATTGTGTGATTTTAAAGCACTTTCACGCGTTTCAGGTTTACGCGCACATCCTCATAATACTAATGCATAATAATGAGCGCAAACATGCTTTTCTAAACAAGAGCTATCGAAATCAGGTAACCAATTCATTTGTAGCAATAATAGACTTGTGAACGGAGCCTGTTACGACCACCATAAACACATGAATTTTTAATTTTCGGCTTGCGAATACTAAATTAAAACTGCAACAGATCAAAGTGTAACTCTCTCTCAATGAAACTGAATCATCAGACAGTCCGAAATATATGTTTTCAAAGTCATACTTGCGCTCAAGTTTATTGAGCTGATTGCTAATGGTAAAAACACTAAAAGAAACTCCGTATATCAACCCTTTTTTAACGCTCAGTAGATCAAAGGCATCTGATCGCTCTCACAAAAGCTTAGGATATGAAATATTTGCACTAGTGTAATTGCTATGGTCAGTTTTCATGAAAAATATCACTGTCTTTCGTCTTCATTCGTCATTCTTGCATTTTATTTCGTCAACCTTCCGTTCTGTTTTGTCACACTGAAATTTTCGTATGAAAGTGAACTTGTCATCACCACAGTGGAGTTTACTAATAACGGTTTCGGTTATACCGGTATTTCACTAATACGGATAATTTTTTTCGGTCCCAAAGTGCATCTCCCCGCACAAATAAGTTTGCTGATACCGGTATTTCGCTTTTGCCAGTAATTTTGATCGGCCCCTCAAATACTGGTATAAGTGAATTCCACTGTAGTTGGTATTGTTCGATCAGTTCATTTTCTGTGATACATACGAACCTTACTCCCCAGAATGCGGAATAAATATGATCTAGTTTATGATATCGATCGTTGAAGAATCGTTGAAGTGTAGAAATGCCTCGAGAAAAACGCATCGGGGTGAAGCAGCGCGGTGACTTCGAGATTGACAAGGTTATTGACGTCAGAAATTGACTCTCAAAAGGGTGGTGGATGACCGCGCGGGAGAACAAATGCGCAATGTGTTCGAGAGCTGCTGATCATTCTGAAGTTCTGTGTTTCAGGTTGTACAGCATCCTCTACGAAATTTCAATGATTTTAAACTCCCTTTTTTAACGAATCGTTTTGTCTTATCTCGCTTGCTGCGATAAGTATTTGATTTGATCGAGACAGAGCTGTAGAGCTGATATAAGAAAGAACGTAAGTTGCTAATGGTTACGAAATTGACGCAAGGGAGAAGACTGACATTCGGTGCAAGTCAATGCGAGCGCGACACGAGTGTATTCTGCTGCGTTTCCTTATCACCACAGCTTGCGTCATGTAGACCACTAAACGTAATGAAACGCTATAAGCTGTGCTTTGCTAAATATTCTCATCGAATGGTACTGTTATGTGTGCCGTAGGGATTGTGACCTTGTCGTGAGATGACATATCGATGGGGCTTATTCGGCGTACAAAGGGATTATAGGAGTAAGCTGTGTTTGTGATTAAGTAGCCAATGAGCAAACTGTACACCAGTTAATGGGTTGTATACAGGGCGCGCTAACGGTTATTTGCATGTTAGAGGAATATCGGTAGCGCGCTTTATCTTCTGCCATCGGTCCGCGAAATATCGCAGTGGGGCAAGGGCCGACAAAGCAATACGACCATTCAGAACAATGCGGTTAAACACTGAAGTCGCCCTTGCCGCTGGAATCTCCGCGGGTGCGCTGATCGCCTATGAATTGTCAAATGGTAGCAGTTGGTTTCGACTTTGGCTCAAGGACCAACTTCACCCGATGGTGCGCACAAACTTGCTCAATTTAACCCGCGACTTAATAGTCAAAATTTGTAATCACTTATTAGAAATCGAGTCAGGCACCGTAGTTGGCAAAGACGAGCTCGCTTTTCGGTAAACACCATTTTTCACCAAAAATTATAATCTTTTCTTTTTTACATGAGCAAATTAATGGAAAGAAGCACTATCGCCTTTTAAAGTACCTTTACTAAATCAAAGATTTCTTCTTACTGATGGGAAAATTTCGACTGTATTTAGTTTTAATTTGAGAAAACAACAGGATTTGTATACTCGAGTTTTAGGTCCGCATCGGGACAGTGTCCGAGCTCTACATTCATCCCATAAAATCCTGCCGCGCGCATATGGTGAACAAAGCGCTCTGCACAGATTTTGGTCTTGCTCATGACGAGCTAAGAGACCGACATTTCCTGATCATCAATGCCACCACTAAAAAGTTTCTGACCGCGCGCCAGTTGCCCAAGATGGTCCTTGTTGAGAGCGAGATTAAAAACAATAAGTTGACTTTGATGCTCCATGAAGCCGATTCAGGTCGCTCTATCATTTCCATCAACTTGGATGACGTTATCACAAAGGCTAAGATTATCCCAACACTGTAAGTGATGCCATGATTAAAATTTGCGTCAAAATACTTGAAACTATGATTAAACTACATTTTAAACTCTATTTTTCATTTAATTTTCGCAGAAAGGAATGTAGTTATTAAAAATAACCTACTTCATTCTTAACATTAAATCGTGCATTCTCTATCAGATCTGAATTTCTTCTTCGTCTCCAAATAGTTTTCTTTATCTTTGTACTATTGCTTAATGATATCATAATGCTCTTAGCGTTTGGGAAAACAAAACGAATGGCTACGATTGTGGAGACGAAATTGGAGAGTGGCTGCAGAAATCGGTTGGAAGCGAAGAACCACTACGTCTGATTTACTTTGTTCCCGGCGTAAGCACGTCCAGAACTGTTATTCCTGAACAAAACAGGCAGTTTAACAAGGTTCCACAGCGAACAGATAAGGTACTGTATCAGTAAAAGGCGCTATAAAACTGTTTGCGCCGTCATGTGCAGTATTATGAAAGGAAAATTGCAGTAACCTTGAGCTGAAAGAATGTGACGTATATTGTTTACAGCTAAATATGACAGACTGTTAACCGCAGCTACCCTTTAAAAGACGTGCATGTTGAAACGTGTCATACGAGAAATCTAACAAAGCGCTTTTAATCAGAACTCCAACCATGTGTCAATTTATTAACTAATGTATCGCTCTAGGGGATATTCAAATGTCCCATTTCCCAGATTTGTGCACCTATCGAGGGTATACGAGATATTTCCTTTGTATTCTTATGAGTCATTCTTTTGATAATGGTTTTCTTATTTAAAATTTTCCTTAAATCGAGAGTAAATTGGAGAAGACTTGACATTTTCAATTTCCCACACTTTATTGCACGCACTATAATCGGACATGTTCTTTATTTTAAAAGTTTCTGCAGGCAGCTTATGCTGATTTGGCACCATACATGGCAATCAGCCAAGCATCGCTTGACAATTTGAATTCCAAGTTCCAAGGGCGTCAATTTTCTATGCGCAACTTTCGCCCGAATATTGTTGTCTCCGGCTGTCCCGAGTTTGATGAAGACCTTTGGGATGAAATCAGAATAGGCTCTCACGTCCGGTTCACTTGTTTCAAGCCGTGTGAGCGGTAAGTGATTGTTATACACCGTCTTTCATCATAACTCGTCACACTTGCATTCAATGGCGTAGATCAATAGATCTAATTGAATGCATTGATGATGAAACTGAATAGTAAAGTCACCTAGTTAAACGGCAACGGCAATGAATGTTTCAGTTGTGTGTTTACAACCATCGACCCTCGCACGGGAGTCAGAGGCGCCGACATTGAGCCGCTGAAAACGCTGCGACAGTTAGTTGTTTTTGCTTTATTCACGATATCGTCTTTAGAGAAAAGATGTTAAAATATACTGCTTTTCCTTAATAACGATATGTTATAATCAGGACTTTCATATGTCATTGACAGAAATTTAAAAACTGATCTGCCTTTAAAAACGTCCCTTTTGATTTGAAAAACGCCCTCTTTGAACTGGAAAGCGTCGATTATTAACCGTTACTTAAATATACTTTTGTCCTTTCCCCACTGTATAGCTTGTGAGCAGCTCTCTTTACGTGGTTGTATTACTTTTGCTAAAAAATTTCAGGTATCGCTTGGCGCCAGGAGCCTTGCGAGAAACTTACAAACAGTCGCCATTATTTGGAGTAGAAATGGGTGTGGACGAAGCAGGAGTAATCAAAGTCGGCGATCCCGTGTTCGCCCGGTACAAGTCGTCACCGTTTTGATTCATAGAGATCAAGGTCTTTTCATCGCTTGTGCTCAATTTTGTTTCAACAAGCTCCTTGGTGTATATGCGAGAAAACATGATTTGTAGCTTGATAAGTGGTATTTATTATGCCTCAAAGGTACAAAGCTAATGATGAATAAATTTGGCCATTCGCTTCAACAACCGTTTTAGAAATGCATCTCGAAGCTAGCGGCACCGTTTGCAGTGGCCAAGAGCTTAGTAAATAGCGACACGTTTTTGGGGTCATGTTTTTGCCGGTGTGTAGTTCGAGTCTTTCACTTCGAGCGAGTTCGATATGTCACGTACGTTCATAACACATCATCTTTTCTCATGGAAGCACACGTTTGCAGTTCCTAAATATCTTTGACTTGGGCGCTATCGAGGACGCTGATTTGAACAGATTCATAAGGTTTTTACTTATGTTCCTTACTTTAGAGAAAATTCGCTTTTAAAACAACGCTTTTGACGGTTTTAATTGATATAGGGCAATTTTTGAATTTTGAAAAAGCTTAATTGGATGTTTTGGAAGTTACTCAAAAATAAATCCAACGTTATTTCTGTGTTATCCAAATTTCTCTCATGAATGTACTGTAGTAATACACGCATGTTCACTAGTGTGAAGATGGCATCAGAAAAATACGAATACACTTTATATTACAATTCAAAATACTATTACAGCATCTCAGATTGACAAACAAATCGAACAGAATAAGCCAGAGACATAATTTAAATATTAATAACAAATTGAAAATGGTACAGTTCAACTATAGTTTCTCATACTGCATTTCACTTACTATCGTTAGACGACAAAAATTATGAACACAGACCATAAATAAGAGTTTTTTATTCTTGATCTCTATATTCACAAAGATAGTGATAAGCGGCCGACGCAGAAACTGCGCTTATTTTGCTTTCTTGATCTTTAAAAATGACCGCGTAGTCATGATCGACTTTATACTGTTCCATGGAGTTTCCGTCATTTAAAATCTCAAAATTAGCAGGAAATGATTTTTTCGGCATTAGTTCACTGTTGATCCATTGCCAACCTTTGTTTGGTAATGATCTTGCGCCGATATAATATGGATGGTTTGTCTGCAAGGAGGAATATTGTGAAACTTAACAAATTAATCTTGCTGAGGGCTCAAATGTTCTTTTACTGAAATATTAAATATTTTGATGTAATTACATTGACCTAACAGGAATAGGATACAGACTTGGACCCTGATTTCGACGAAAATACATCGACTGACCCAAGATACCTGATGCATTATAAAACGTTGCTGACTTTCCTCCCATATCGATTATTGCTAAACATTGCTGCAATAGCTATCAACACTGTCCAGTAATTTCTGGATAGGTGGCTCCTCGTCATTTGAAAAGTTGGATAACCTTATTATTGGGCCGGTTTCACATCGCGTACTTTAGCTAAAGTCGGACTTAAGGCCTATCCTTTATCATTGCGTAAAGTCCGACCATAGCTAAAGTACGCGATGTGAAACCCACCCATTGAGATAGTAAAAGCTTTACTTGTTCACCAGTACGAAGATGAGTTTTCATGACGTATCGGAGCCTATTCAGCAAGACGTTGGATTCAATCCAAGCTAAGCGGGATATAACGGCTGATGGTATGTGATTACATCGCTGAATTGCAAATGCGAAATGCGTTGCTGTATTCGAACCGACGTAACAGGATCCATTCATGAAGAGCTTAGCGTTTGTCGCCAGCCGTTTGCATTCTTCCTCATAATTTATAGGTTTCTTGGGTTTTTCCCTTTCTGAAATCGGGGACAGGATATATTTGCTTGCTCGCAAAATAGGACATATTGAAATGACCATTAGAGATATTAACTTCAATAGTCGACTAAAAACTCAGAGATTTACTTCTAGTTCCATCTGAGATCTTATCTCAAGGTATAATTCGTTCACTGCAGGCGTAGCACATGCTACACATTACTCATCTGTACTTGTGCTTAAAGCAAAGAAAGAGAAAAAGAAAGAAATTTCTTCTTCGTGCCCTTATTACAATTTCAAAACAGTTGCAAATATTGGCATTATAGTCAATCACAGAATAAAGTGGCGTTACTTTTGAAATAAAATTCAAAATGTGCTTACTATAATCACATTTAGTAGTTGCGGGATCAACAAAAACTTCGATTTTCAACGTGAGTAGTTTATCGTCAGACATATTTTCAAGAAATTTTCTATCTAAAGCAAAAGTTTTTTCGTCATACTGTCCAATGTTATATGTGTATCCGTCAGGATTGCGATTAAAGTCATTTCCAGTCATAAGTTCGCGTCCGTCGTCAGCAATCAACAACATCGAACGTGTAGCATGAAGATTTGGAGGTCCGTCAGTGTATTTAAGCAAGAAAGGAATTTTTGAGGAATTATTGCTTACAACGACGAAGCACGGCTGCCATTTTATATTACCACAAGCGCGACCGGCTCCCAAATATTCGCTACCTTCCTTGCCCATAATGTGGTCGCCTAGCTTTGCATTAAATATTTCAGACGCCTTGAAAGTCCATGACCAACGCCCTGCCCTAAGCTCAGCGTTTTCTGAAAGTGGAATGTAATCGGAGGGTTGATGCAGGAGTAAAACGAAGAACGCTCGTTTGAAAGCTCGTGAATTAATGCAAAAAAGCTCACAATTCATGTACCTAATGTACCTATAGACTCAGGTATAAAGCTCTTAAATTTTTAATTTCCGTTATTTGTGACCAGAGTGTAACACCCGCTCTGAAAAAGTTTCTGAGTAGTATAAACGCCTCTTCCTGGCTCGCACCTCTGGGTTCTCAACAAGATATTTAATGGGTTTCGACCTCACTTATTTAATTACCAGGATCAAAGTTTGAAAATGTCGGTGGCTCGAATGTATCATTTTTATAGGAATGAATTGTTCTGCCAAAATGACTAGCCTATGAGCCTAACTTTCTTTCTTAATTTCCCATTTATCGAAAGAAAAAATTAATTTACCTGAGTCTGAATTTGGGAAGAGCTTTCCATAAATTATGTCCTTGTTCAGCACAGCCAATACTAAGAGTACTACCAGAACCGCAAAAATCACTCCAACGATGATAATCACAATGCATTTTTTGTAGGAATGGTTTTGAATGGTAGAATAGTAATTTTCTTCATCATCGGTTTCATTAGTTTTGTGTCCAAATTTAATTCCGTTCCTCAGCTGAAGAATATTATAGGCGTCATATGAGTCAATTGATTCAATGTGATACTCAGGGCCGCCAACAACTCAGATTTAGATTCAATACGTCATTTAAGCCGTTAGATACCGTTCAAACTCTTGCAATTGTAAAGATGTTCAATAGCCTAGTACAATATGCGAGCCTAAGAAGGAAAGTGGGAGAAAATCTACGAAATTGATATTTCCTGAGAAAAAATTGGCGTGAAATAAAACGTCACAACAAGAAATAATAAAGCTAAGGGGACCAACTGCACAACAAAGCGTGTTAAATCAAATTTTCATATGTAAAGATATTGATAAGTCGAGGATGATTGTTCGAGTGATACTTGAAGGTGACGCTCAAATACATCGACGATAATCTACCAGGTGCTAAACGTTTAAACGCATCGCTCTATACCATAGTAATTCTTACTGCGCACTGCGCACACGATATTAAGTCTAGAAAGCTCGTTTTATCAAATAAAACAAAAAAGGTCAGAACAATTAGTCCACGTTGTGCGTAATTAACTGCGCATGTGGTGTGTCGGGATAAATCAGGCCCAATTGTGCATATCGTCCCCCTACGGGCTCAAATATCGGAGAGAACAACTATTCGATATTCTCAAGCCGTCCTCCATGCCAAATCATGAAATGAGTTTACCTTTTTCAGTCTAATTTCTACATATGAATGACCACTATTCTTCGTCGGATGCCGCGTCGCATACTTTGATCCGCTCCAGCATATTTTGTTAAAATTTAGCATTGTTTGCTGAAAATTCATATTATTTATATTTCGGGATAAATCGAGACTAGTACCTGGAGATGGTGTAACATTACTCTCTAAAAATTGCTATCCGGTTCCAATTGTATTAATTTCTAATTTTTATAAAAACTATATCGAAGATGAACGTGGTGGGATGAGGCTAAGCGACAGACACAATACAGCGACTAGAGTCAAATGTCACTACAGGAGCCACTGACGAAAAAATTTTACCGTGTTATTTCGCAATGCGGTGATTTTTCGGAATTGAGCTGCAAGTACTAATGGCCAGCAGAAATGCAATTTTGAATTTTTTCGTCGACTGCATTTGCAGTTGAACGACAAAAAATGACCTCAATGCAAAATAACGCGGCGAAAACGGACGCTTGTCGCAACATTGCCGCTCTAAATACTTTCCAAAAAACCAATCAACCTCCCCCCTCTCTAAAATGGCACTCGGCGCACGTCTTTAATTTTTCTGACTTCAATAAAGCATATATAAAGAAAAAAGTAACTGTTCACGAAGGGTAAGAATGGGAAAGATTGGCTGATAGCTCTTCTATGTGCCAATAACTGGCAATCTTCTATGGTGATCACAAATTTAGATTGAATCGGTATCTCCGTTGAGTTGTCTCAAGAGAAGTATTCTTAAATAAATTTGAATAGTTAAATCTGGCATAAGATTGGGCAGCACGACTGAACTCAATCCATGATTTAGCTGCATAGTGTGCGCTTGCATTAGACTTTGTGGGCAATAATCAATAAGTAAGCATCGCCTGTGACTAGCATATTAAAGTCTTATCATTTTGTTTTGATACCTGGCGACAATCGCTGCTGCCATGCGGTTTTCGATGGGGACTTTGGACGCAGTGCGAACAGATTTATCACCTCTATGGTTACCTGGAAGGAAGCTATTTTCTGTTTGCAAAACGGACGCAAACAACTCTATGTAACCGGCGCAATATTCTTAGGAAATAGCTCTATTTCTTCGTAGGAATACACTATTAACGACGCTTTAATGTTGCCAGTGTACGGAAGAATCAGCTTCTTAATCTTCGTAATGTACTAGCGCATCATCTGTGATCCGCCACGCGCGAACGTTTAGTGGATAAGAATGCGTAAAAAGTAACAGTGTATTATATAGACTAACTTTCACCAAAAATTGAGATTATGGAAAATTACTATGATTAATGCACAGCTAAACTCATGCACATTATTGACAAGAATATCAGGGAAAAACAGCAGACGATCAAAAATTTTCATCGCCGCTTGCAAACTAACAGTTCAGAAAAGCTTGGTAATCACTGAGTAATCATTGTTATTCAAAAAAAGGAAGCATGAAATATTTTGCGTGTAAGTTTAATGAGCTAAAAGTAACTGAAAGAACAAATCAATTGACAGAGAAATGAGGCATGCCAATGGAGGTATTGCAAGTCCTTTTGTGCATTTATTTTTATGTATGCTTTTTTAAATGCTTTTGCTTATTTGTATGTAAGCGGCGATCATGGTCCAATTTGAAATTAATATAAATCACCCAATGTCAATATCCGGCAGTATAGCAGGAGAAGTTATATTTTAACTCCTTTTAGATTCTGCCTTTTCGGTGTAGGTCAGAGTAAACTTTGAACAAAATATTAAATGTGTGCCTATACTAATTCTGTTGAAAGATAATAACTTCCTTATCCCTCAGTTCATATCGGACAAACTTATTCGATAATTTTTGCGTCGTTTACGAAAGAACCCTCACGGAAGACATGAACAGCTTTTCATAATACATACTTGAACTATTGAACGTTGATTCGATTGCGCAACTAATTGCTCTATGTTAATTTACAATTTAAAAATTGTGCTTTTGCTAGCTATCAAAGATTTAATTACTTAATGACGCGAATTTCGACTAATATTATGATCCTAAAACTTACCGATCAATGCACATTTTAACCGGAAAGAAGAATGTTTACCAGGTCACTGCTATCTCGTTACAGATACCATGTTAGCGCTACGTAAAGGACGCCAGTACTCGTTTGAGAAGCAGAGCTTTATTTGGACACCGTTACGCATGCGTGCTTGCAGCTATCGTCTCTATTATCAAGATGGAAGTGCTATGGACAGTTTCATTATCGTCTGCAACAGAAGTGAGAAATATTTTTACAGTTATAAAATTTGAAACCATGTCTTTTCCCTATTGCATATACAGTATTGAGTTATCACTGCGTTTTGGCGCTCCATTTCGTTTCGTTTTGGTAGAGTACATGCAAAGCTATTTCAGATATGAGCCTCTAAAGTACCTTTTATTAATATTTTCACTTTTAATAAACAAAATGAAAAGAACTCCTTTTAATTGTCTGCGTAGCACGCTCTTTGTATTCTTTGGTGTCTATAATATTTCCTGAAGTATGACTTTGTAAGTGGTGATTTGCAATAATTCTACAACAATGCATATTTAGAGTTGCAATGCAGCCGCTACTGCGCACCAAATCGTTTATGACGCAAATCAGCAGTGGCTGTGCAGTTGCAGTCAAGGTTTGTTGATTACTTTGCGTAAAGCCATTTAGACGCTCGCTCAACAGAATTAAGCAATCAATTATAGAGCAAAATGAATAGTTTAAAATTACTGCAGCAGATTCTCTAGAGGAGAAAATCAGTGAACACTAACGCCAAAATGAATCGATATGACCGTTATTCATGATCTCTCATTTCGTACTTTTCAGATAATTCGTTAACTTGGCACGTTCATGAATGGTTGCAACAGTTAGATCGCTGCTCGCAATATGCTGAACCTGAACTTGAAAAATTGCTTACCACCGATATGACTGCTTGGAAACGGAAGCTGCTTCTGGAGCAAATGGGATTTGCCGACCAACAAAATAACGTTTCGGTTAATGATTTCGAGAATGCGTAATATCTAAGAACATTGAAGTGTTTTTGATATCTGAATAATGTGCTCTTTCAGGTACAATGATATGGCAACTGTAAGCGCAAAAGCGCTGGAACTTGCAACAATTGTTCAGGCGCTTTTGCGAAGTGAATTGCCATGCATAAATCCTGACTGGAAAACCGAGGCTCTCAACAAATGTCAACATATAATACAATTCATACACGGCCAAATCAGGAAGCAACTCTCAAAGTAACTTCCCGAAATTTTCTGCTTTCGTCTAAACTATTGCGCATTATATGGCTGAAGAGTGCTCCCGAGGGCTCTAATTTTCGGATCTGCCTTGGGATGGGGTCCTTTTAAAGAGGGCTCTATTCTTTCGAGTAACTTTATCTAAAAATTTTCCTTGTACACTTGCTAAAAGTTTAACAGGATACAGCTAGAATTAGCGAACTGAGAGAGCAAAATAAAATAGAGTGAAATTAGTTAATAAATAGTCTGTTTCTGACTGAGGCTACATATAAAACTGATTCGATCCCTACAGCGATTACTGTACTTCGATTAAGTCATTTAAATTGAACGCCTTTGAGCTCTAATTTTTCGATCTGCCTAGAGATGGGATACATTTCAAAGGGGGCTCTATGCAATCTTAAACGGGTGAATCGTGTATATCCATTGCGTTTATAAACTTTCAAATTTTTAAAACATGAAAGTTAATGAGCAGCAAATTTGTAGGGTTAATGAAAAACATTCCAGTTATTGCCTTCCAAATTTCACTACAGTATAGAAATGTATGTTCTGTGACCTTCGACTGAGACAGTATGACACAAGAAGTTTCAGAGCACTTGTTGTGATAGAGCAACCGCCAAATCCACTAAAGCAAGCAAAGATTTTCGACACATCAGTTCGACTGTTGAGTTGCGGTCCATTTTTGGAAAATGCTAATAATAATGTGGAAGTCCACGTCGAGAGCTTTGAAAACGCTCACAAGTAAGAATAGTTATGGATAAAGTGCTGGCAGTCATATTGTGCTAGAAACGGAAACAGGACGAATGACCGCAGTATCAGCAACGAGAGATTTCAAAATTGTCTATCAATACTTTTTTGCGGGGTTAAAATGACAGTTTTTTGGTTGAGATACAAAAATCGAAAAATATTCTTTATTAATGAAGCGCAAAGAAACGTCTAATTAATGCGTGCAAATATCTGAAGGAAGAAATTAACTAAGAGTTTTCATTGGGTATAATTTATTAGGACTTAGCGGATTTTTGAATGATATTTTGTAAAAATCAAACAAAGCCAAGCACAGTGATAAAGCACCTATTAAGAGACAGCCAAAGTGAATGTTGATGAGCGCTTGAGAGCGCGTGTGCTCCCAATTGAAGTAAAGTGATTCTACCCAGTGGAGATCGAAATTTTCTGTTACATACACAGACCTGTGTTCTTTAGGCAATTTTTCTCGTTCTCATATACCATCCGATAAAAAGAGGCACTGGTCTTCGCAATCGTTCTCGCCCACTTTTGCACATGAACTTGTCCTTCGTGTTCAAAGACAATGGGCCGGTTCCATAATCGTTTCTTAAGTCATTCTTAAGTTATGCATTACTTAAGCCCATTATGAAACATAGCACTGAGTATCGCTATGAACTGCTTAACTTTAGGAAACGATTATGGAACCGGCCCAATATGACTGCGACACCTCCTTTAGCTGAAATATTTATTTTCAAGCGATCACTAGCTGAGTACATTTTTAGAATGTGTGAATCCGAAAACACGTTGGAAAACAAGACAGCGCCGCTGGCTGTGGAAGAGAACGATTCGAAAAAGATCATCGCACAGTTTTCTAAAATGGCAAGTGTCACGGCCTATATAAAATATAAAATAATTTTCAGAAAATCACCAGTATCGAAGATCGCAAAAAGAAGAAAAATTGGCAACGTCGAGCAGGTCGTATATCGAAGAAGAATGAAGTAATCAAAAAGAAGGTCGTGGAAAAATCATTTGTGTTACGCTACGATATAAGCAACTCAAGCTATGGTGACATTGAAAATATCGAAATTCAGGTTACCAGCTCTTTGCTTCTACTTATTTTCATGTCTGCGGCCTCACTGTCCATGTTGGACCTAAATCAGCAAGAGTTATCATACGTATTGCACGCCAATCACTAGGCGCGCACTACTGAACGCATTGTCTCATTTTGAGTACCCGCATCATAGAATTTGTTCCATAAAACTGTTTACTGCTGAGATTGAGAAGTTGAGTTTCAATTTCGCAGATGCTAATGAATGAGCTTAAAGAGTTAAAACTCAACTCCTCAATTCTCAGATTTAGAAATGGGTCCCTCGTAGGTGGCGGGACTTCAATTCATATTCAACTTATCATCTCATTCTCTTCCACAGTTCCCTCTCCGTTTTCTCGTTATTTAGCATAACTCACGCTACCGTTTATAACCTGAAGAAGTTCAATAAAGTGTCCAGTTTACAGTAATAAAGATTGCACTAAAACCCATTTTTTAATTTTTAATTAATATTAATTGACTGCAAGTTTTTAGAGTAATGCGATCAAAGAGATATTTATGTTTCGCTGTAAAAATCTATTTTTTGCCAAAACATTGCCACCTCAAATTTTAGCGCAATTGTTAAGATATATCACAAACATGGAAGCTTTAATAAGCTTTTTTCTATTATAGACGTATTCGGAACCTTTCTTCTATTATCTTCATGCAAATCAAGAATGCTTTGCTACCGCACTGGCATTTTGGAAATCAGTTCTACTTCTGGCGGATGCACAAGGAAACAGCGATGTATATGATACAGAGGCAGCTGATTTTCAATCTAATGTCTTGAATTAATAAATATTTTCAAGAATATGTAACTCCAGCACTAATATCAGAGAATAATTGTCTAAGACAGTAAAAAGTGTCATTTTTTACTGAATAAAAATTGAATTTCGTTAAAAACAGCAAGAATATTTGAAAACCATTGTATGCGAACATACCTCAATAATATTATGCATAATTGTTTCTGGCATGTGTAATGTCAAGTTATAAATGCTCTATTTTTAGGATTTTCACATTTCCTGGCCCTTTTTTGAAATTGCTCTGTCTTCATTTTTCAAAAAAACACTTGGAACAGACAGGTGTCTTCTTCCTGTTCACCTAAAAAACATTGGAAGCAAACTATTTGGACATATTCCAAGCGCTGAAGACAAAGTATCTTTCAACAAAATGGCTAAGGTAAAAAGTTAACCAGATATTCCAATCAATAACATGTACCTGAACGTCAATATTTTCAGCAGGAACTTCCGAAGATGAAAAAAATAACATTCTGGGAGTGGTTTTATAAGGCGATGCATCTCATCAAGACGAAGCCCGTCTTAAATGTTTGGAACAACGGTAGTATAGTTTTACCTTGACATAGTCCCTTGAGAGCAACTCAGTTCATCAATATGAGGATGTACGAGACTAAAAATAAGCAACTCTCTTTGGATAAAATTTACGCTAACTCTAACACCTTAATCGCTAGATATCGAACCGAAGAGAAATTTCTATTATGATGTAAGGGGAATGAAGTGAACTGCACTCACGTGGTATATAAAATCAGTACTGGGTTACGCTTACGATTATCAAAAACCGGAACTCTTATAAAAAAGGTTACTTAGTTAAAAACTATATCAAGAGATTCATTTTAAATTGTTGAAGATTATTCCTAAAATGATGTATAATTTCGAAAATAATTACTTTAAACAATTGTTTAGCTTTGTAATGGACACATGTGGGTGAAGAGGCGCCCTTAACTCTAAATGTACAGAAAACATTTCATCACCCTCTTTAAGCCTATCAGTTGCATGGACGGCAAAGCTGTGCTCATTTAAGCCAAGTTTGAGAATGAGTTTTGTTAATCATAGGTGTCTGCAGAAGATTCAAAAAGCTCTGTCAAAGAACTGTGATTACTTTGACTCGTTCCCCACACATTCGAAAGTTGTGAAAGTATATAATTGCTCTATAATCATACATATTGTGAAAAGTTGAAGCTCCTTTTGCTCTTCCTTCCACATTTTCTCAAAAGTTTCCCATCCCTAAGTGCAGTTTCATAGAGCTGTTATCATAAAAACTCTTATGGTTTTAGTTTTAGAAAGCGTGACGATCGGTTAGTTAAGCGAGTAAAGTAAAGAATTCGTTCCGTGATGCACCGCTTGCCCAATCATTGCGCTTTCTCCAGTTCTAACCATAACAGCTTTGTGAAATTGATCCCAGAAGCCTAATCTAAAAAATCTGCAGGAGTTTCTAAAAATTTATTTTCACCGCCAATGGCATCGTGCATTAAGGCGTTGCGTCTGTTTTTTTGAGCAAATTTAGCCTCCTCTTGCTGCTTTCCAGAAACCCTCTCATTGCTTCTCGAAAATAGACTTGAGGGCTGGGCGTATTATTCGAGAAAATATTGTAACTGTCCACTATCAGCTTGCACCAGTTTAATTCATTTAAATATTTCATTGATATCTGTTCATTTTCTTTCGTTTTTAGGATGGTTTTTTGGGTTCATTTCGCGGTCTGAAGCTAAGGATATTCTGTGCAGCTACCCAGATTCATCGTTTTTATTTCGCATCAGTGAAACCCGGCTTGGCGCCATGTCATTAGTAGCATGGAAACCGCAACAAGATAGTAATCTTTGCTGAAAATTTATAAATTTAGAGTACATTAACGAAGAAGCATAAGAATTGTAGTAATAATTAATTTTCTTTTTCCGCTGTACCCCAACTATTCAACAAGTTTCCAAATTTTGAAAAATTGTTTGAGCATTAACGGAACAGCGAATGACGAAAATTTGCACTCATTCTGGATACTTTAAATTTAAGACGCGGACGAAGAATGACTGGATGGGTGGGATGCCCGTTTATTCATTGATCTCCAAATACTTATGCAGTACCAATAACTATTTCGATACGTAGATACAAGTCGGCGTTTATGAATTTCTTACTAGTTATTTTCAGATGTAAGTTATATTTTTCATTTTGTAGAGATTGAACATCTTGATCCGTTCAACGCGGAAGATTTGGTCAAAATACCACTGAAGACAATAGAATGTCAAGAGATGCAAAGTGTTATGTAAGTTCACATATCCCATGTGCCTGTATAAGTGGCTGCTGATTTGATTAACGACAGCATGTCAAATAAAGTTTAACACGATTTATTAAAAATGGTACAATACAATGCCACCCCTGTATGGAAATAAGTTTGTTCATTTGTTACTCGAAGCAAGGATACCATAAAACATCATAACGGCGTTTTTAAGAGAAAGATCGAGTTGCATGGATAGTCAGTATCCTCTTTTAATGTAAGGTTTTGTTCGAGTCTTACTTAATGCTCATTTAGTCGTATCCCTTTGCCTTTTGGATGATCTTTTCAGTAAGAACAAAGTACAACGGTAAGATGGTTTGAATATGTACCATTTTCACTTTAATGAAGATACTTTTGAAATTAAACAAGTTATTATTCAAGTCATATTTATTTGAACAGTAGGCCTTTAGACTCTGATTTATATGAAACTGGCATTTGGGATCTGTTTTCTGCAAATGTACCATGTTGAGGATTGAGAAACTGTGCGCTAGTAAAAGGTGAGTATCAGTTTTACACATGATAGTGCCTTGACGACTACGCAGAAATGAGATTCTGTTCTCAATTCCAATAGGCCTATGAAGTTGGCCCCCTGAAGGGAGTTTAGTATTTATTTTTAATTTGAAATGCGTTAATATCATATGCTTACAATTTGCTTACCTTTTAACTGTCTTTTGTGGTTTGACAGGCATCTGATTTCGCTTGAGAGGACAAGTATACCAAAAGTTAACGTCCTCGATGCTCTAAAAAGAGAGGCCGGTATGAACGAAGTATCGGATTCTGAAGAATCCTACGTATATCGCACATGGCGCCATCTGTCGTCGCTATTTTGAAATCGGAGCCGATGTAAGTACTTCCTTCGCTGAGCTTATTCGAGAAGCACAGTTCTCTATGTCCATATAAAACGCATCACTACTGAAGCGACAGTGTGATCACTTCATAATTCAGAAGCACCAAATTGCTTGAGGAGCACAACCATTGCGTAAACCGCTCATTCCCTTACTTTTGTAATGTTTTGCTTTTTGAATTAAAATCACTAAGCTAAATGCCGCTGTCTTTTCTCAGACCATCTACTTCACTTCCCGCTGAATCGCAGTCAACACTATTTGAATCGTCCATGTCTCTGAACAAAAGGCGATCGAAACATCAAGAAAGTGTCTCTTTGAAAATGCATATTTCGAGTTGTATCTTCTAACCTATTGTTTCGCCCTGAACGCATACTAGGAGCACGTCACTATTCACCCCTGCTTGCCCCTCTGTTGCACAGTTTTTATGAATTTTGCGTACCAGTAACTCATATTCTGCGATTCAAATCAAGCTGGCTTTTTCTCTTTCTTGGTCATTAGGTCTGTTTCACTCCGCATATTTTAGTTGAAGTCGTAGTTATGGAATACACTTTATTACTGCGTTAATGATAACTTTAGCAAATTGCTCAATGTGAAATCGACTTACCGGGTTTTCTCGAAATTACGCCCCGGGGCGCTGACGAAAAAAACGTGCTTTTTGGTGGTCACGTGAAATTCAAAATTACGCCCCGGGGCTTAATTTCGCGAAATGCTTTGAAACGTACTGNGCAAAATTTCAAGAAAAGATAGCTCAAACAGTACTATTTTTTGAGGTCGAACGAACACTTTTTAACTCCGAAATTACGCCCCGGGGCTAAATATCGAGAAGACTTTCAAATTTACGCCCCCCGGGGCGTAATTTTGGGGGGGGGCGTAATTTCGAGAAAACCCGGTAGTATTTTAGCGTTGGACAACCTTTTCTAATGTACACGTACGACAGAGCCGCGACTGGTTGCGTTTTCCTTTGGCCGTTCCGGTTAGTACTTCCTGATAAAGTATTAAATGATGCTCGCGAAGTTTTCCTTTGACCCTTTGAAGGAGTGATCACTATTCGTTAACCAGTTCCGCTTGATGTTCTTCGTCGTTCAGATTTTGACCTGAAAAAAGCCTGATTGCTCTTCATTCAGTAACCATTATGATTTTTAACGATATATCACGCTCTTTACCATGGATGAAGTGAATTACGTATTTTGTGTCGAATAACGACCTGTACACACGAAGAAGGCACAAATAAGTATATTCTATGTTTTGAATAAATATATCAAAGCAATAAACGTACAAGCTTTCTGCAAACTTCTTTACTTTTGTAATCGCCTTTACCCTTTAGCCGATGACCTGCAAAAGTATTTCAAACGCTCATCTCTTTAATAGCCATGCGTGCGCTTTTCTGACATAGTTAATGGTGGTATCTAACAGTAACCAGCTTGTTTTGCGGAAACAAGGAACAGAGGCCAATATCATTTCGCATTCGTTATCTACGACTTATGGAAATGAGCAGACTGAGCATGAATTCCGGTCTTCGTTTAATATTGATAGTTTTGCACCAAATGTTCACTGTAACTTTCCATTTACCCGCAACGAAATGGCAATCTACTTTTATTTAAGATTCTCATCAATCATTTAGCAATCGAGCACCGCCTAGACTAATGTAACTCCTATATGCCTGGAGCATTTTCTATCCTAGATGCATCTTTTGCAGGTGCACGCATTGTTGTAGCATCCAGAACCACACGTGCACCTCAAAATTGTTTGGAATAAAAGACCTACGCAGGGGTATTTATCATGATGATCACTTTGAAAGTTCTCTGCTTCAGGTTGAGCGATATCCTCTATGAAATGTTAATAATTTTTAACTACATTCTCAAGCTGAACAAATCGTTTCATCAAATTTCCCTTGCTACAAAAATGTATTCAGATTAATCCAGAAATGTAATGACGAGACAATGGATAATATTTAATGCAGATGGTTATAAAATGGACGCCTGAGAAAAGAACAACATTCGGTGTATGATACCGCCTGCGCAACGAAAGTGCATTCTACTGCTTTTTTTTGAGCTTGCATCATCTGCAGCCGTAAATAGTGAGTGGTTTCGAATTAAAATCGAAAGAATGTTTAGCGATCAAACCGCAGTTCGTCATCAATGGTACGATAAACTTGTGAAGCAACGCATGTAATATAAGCGAAAACCTTAGCGCAACGACATTTCCTATTCTTCATTGTCTATTACTGAGTAACGATCGCTACTCCGTGCTATTTATAGTTGCGCAAAAGCAGGAGGTCAGAGTAAACCACAATCCACCAATGGTCAATAACAGCAAGATGCCATTATCTTAGCAGGAAATATAGACAAAATGTCAAGCTTTCTTATCGCTGAGGACTTTGTGTTCAGTTTCAAAATTTGCCGTCATGACAACTGAGGCTGAAGCTTTAACGAGAAAAACGCTATTTTTGACAGGAAAAGCTGATACAGATTGCATTGATCGACCTTCCTGAGGCTTTTAGGGCACGCAAACGCCCCAGACACCTGAGTCTATTTCAAGTAAACTGCGCATAAACTTGGATTCCTGTCGATCAATTGAGTTTTGCGTTCAAACAGCGATTTTTGCAAGAAATTGTGCCAATCCACATTAATACGTGCCGTGATATTGCGCCACTAGTGCTCATCTAACTTGTCGGGAGCATCTTATTCTCCAAAGATAATTTGTCTGTCATGCCAGCGGTACAAATCGAAGCCTCAAAAATGGCTAGGCATTCATCTGCATTAAATTCTACCTACAGAATAAGGGGCTGTAACCTATTTTAACTATTATATGTATCCTTATGACTTTTTATGTGAGGAGCGCGAATAATTATTTTAAAGGTTCCGGTTCAGGATCAATAGTACCGAGTACACATTTTCTATATAGCACAATTTTGGGGTATAATGAGAACTGGAATCGGAACCGAATTGGAATAATAAATCCATTAAATCGGATCATAAAATGTAGCGTGTTGCATGGCAACTCAACTGGTCCTCTGTTGCTAAGCAACACAAGTGCGAGAGCGTCCTGTGTCATAAGTCTGTGGGCGGGGTTTCGTATTACCAACGAACTTTCGAAGCTTTCGCGGAAAAAACGAGATGCTTTTGCTCACTTTCATTATTCTAAGATTTCCCTATGCCAAATGCTCATTTTGTGCTAAAATTTTCAATAAATGGATTCCACCCTCAGCCTTAAATAAATAGTGCCCATAATGAAGTTTAAATCGCGCTTAGTATCGTATCTTGCGAGAATTCAAACAGTTTGCTTGGAATGTATTCAGGTTTCTCTGGCGTTTGCGTTCACTATAATGCTTCATTATGAAGACGATCAAAAACTGAGATACAATAGGGCATAGGTTAGAGCGCGAGATGCGGCAATTCAAGCTATAGCATCGCAGCACGCGTATAACCGATCTAGCCACTTGAGACCTTTATGTCAGCGGCCCGTGATATAGGCCATCTGAGCTAATTATGCAGTTATTTTATCTGATCGAACTTTTAACTAGTGAAATAAAGCAATTCTTCTTGCATGTTTTCCTATGTTGAATTCCTTCATATTTTTGGGGTCATAATACGATATTTTGTTGTCGGAATCTATCCGTCTGGAGGCAAAAAATTATTCGCATTAGAGAACATTTCTTCTTTACTTTTAGAGCATGAGCAATTTTATTTATTGGGCGTAAAAATAGCAATTAGGGGACAGAATCGATCGCTTCAGGGGGCATTTTTAATTTTGTTTTGGGAGCAACAGCAACTCATTTGGGGGCAGAAAAAAACCGAAATTAGGGGGCAGGTAAAATCGAAATTTGGGGGCAGAATCGATCGATTTAGGGGGCACATTATTATTAAGTCTAAAAAATTTCGAGAGGTTCGTTGCATATCGCCTCTCATTCACAAGTCTCGACTCATAAGCGAAAGGATGATCGTCATTCGATTTTAGTATTTTCATACAATAAAGTGACCGTTACTTATTCGGATTATTGTTCCTCAAGAAATGAAAACTTAATAATGAAGCGCAAACTCAAGCGAAGGGCGTTATCTAGAACAGTTGGGGATGGAAGGTATGGGAACAGACCGGTAGTTGGGGTATATCGCATTACTTGCTGAAGCGCCGTTCATTTCGGTGTAAATTCAGGAATTCACGAGAACGTTGGCTCCAGAAGAATGATCCATGTCACAAATCCTTCAACAGTAATGACAGAGCAATGGGCGTATGGTGCATCATCGTATGGTGTCAGTGTCTCCTGGTGGAATTCTAGGACCGCTGATCTAGTCATCCTTTCAATCAGGTCGTTTATCATCATCAGGTCATTGAGGAGCGCGATCCACCAAATCCTACTGGCTAACCTTCCTTTTAAGGTAAACGTACTATAAGTGACGTTTTTGGCGTTGTAAAATTATTACTTGGAGAGTGGCAGATCGTTGCCATGACCATTAAACGAGAGAGAACCGGCGAAAAATACTGCGAATTGCTGAGATTTACCTCTGAGGCATTATTAATTGCGTTTCCTTTCACGAATATTGCTGTTTGAGTTCATGAAAGTTCCCTTATTACACCAAATTTTATATCTTTATGCCTGGCAATGACGCGGTCAGAAATGATAATATCGTCATTACCAGGTAAGCGACGCATATGCGGTTTATCAGTTTGAGCATTGGAAATGAAGTCAACAATGATAACATCATTTCTAGTGCTCAAACTGGTAAGCCGCATATGAATATGAAGATCATGACCCACACAGGATGTAAACATACTATCTGACAAAACTTGCAAGCAACGCTTCAGAAAACTTCGGTGCCTTTTGGGCGCAACTGCAAGTTTCTAACACATCCGCAGCTGCAGTAAACTTGTTTACTTCCTGTGTTGTTCATAATCTTCACTCTCTTAGGTGACTTATCTATCTGAGTCTTTGTAAATGATGTTATCATTGTTGACATTGACATTGCCAGGCTGCAGCACGGCCATTTAACAAATAAAGCTTGGCGATAGTGTGTCGGACGCTAAACGATACACAGCTTATAACGCCCACAATGTTGCTAAGCTATATTTGTCAAAAACTGACATTGTCAGGCTGCGGCACGGCAAAGTCAACAATGATAACATCATTTCCAAAGATTCAAATAGATAAGTCAGGTAAGAGAGTGAAGATTATGAACAACACAGGATGTAAACAAGTTTGTGATAAAGCCGCAGCTGCAATAAATTTACAGTTGAACCCAGAAAGTACAAAAACGTTCTCCTCCTGTCCGCCATTCTGTCTGGCGTTCTACTGATCACTTGACATAAGGTGATCGTTTAAAGTGGTGTTGCGTTTGCGACATTGAGACAGATAAAACTTGGCGTTTGACAAACTGCCTGGGATAATTTTAGACAGACGCCAAGTTCTATCTGTCTCAATGTCGCTAAAAGCAACACCAGTTATAAGGACAAGCTTATGTCAAGTGATCAGTAGAACGCCAAACAGAATGGCGGACAGGAGGGGAAGACAATGACCCCAGTAGCCCGATTTTGATGTTGCGGACAGCCAATAATATATTTGGCTGCTTAAATATTGCACTGACGGCATTACCTTTAGCAGCCAGAAATGCTACTGACTGTCTGCAACATCTGTTTCATACTTGGGCGAAACTTATCTGGCCGAACCATAGTGTTTTTTCAAGCGACCGGTTGCCACCGACAAGATATTTCAATGTTTGCAACTGGAGAAATAATTAAATATATAGAGGGGAGTTAGAGCTACACAAAATTAGTTGCTTCATTATTATTTCATCTAGTACTCTGAAATGTTTGCCATTGAGATCAGTTCGTGAGTCCTACATTTCGATTACTTAGGTTAGCTCTCTTTCTCTACAGGTAGTCTTGCATCGCAGTCACCAATCGCTCATCTACCGCGTAACGAGAAAAAAGTCAGACATGTCATTCTGCCGGCGTGGTAAGGTAAAACGCGAGCCCTCAAATTGTTTTTATCCAGACCCTGGCTAGTTTATCGTCACAACCCGCAGCGAAACATGTTTATTATAGTTGTATATACTGCCAAGTACATTAAAACTTGCGCAACATAACCGAAAAATGTTTTTGACTCCAAAATTTTATTCGACCCAATGGCTGTGATGCAGACCATACTTGCTTGCAGGCAAACGATGGAAAAAGTTCCTCAATCTTCACGCAGCGAGGCTTATGCAAGTGTCAGCTGTAATGCAGTGTACACGGAATTCGCTTTTCAAGACGGGAAAGATATCTGTTATGCGTCATTGAATCGTGCTGCTGAAATAGTGGCGCAAATGTCTCAATCGGATCGGAAAGCCATTCTCAAAACAATCGAAGAGAAACCAATCGATCCTCAAAATGTCCTTTATCTCAGCGACGACAAGAGCAGTGATAAAGTTGCTATATGTGTCGAAGACTTCGTTACAATAGCAAACGGATGCCAGACGAACACAAATAGTGCGAGCTATAAGAGTCGAAATGCTTACTCCAGTACAGAAGGTTAGTGCTGATCGACAAGTGGCTATGCAGCCGCAGAAGGATATTTCGTATTTTTATAATGAGCGTGGTATTAATTTATAGGTGATACCACAGTCCCACAAGGACTGAGGGACGCATTTTACCGCAATTTTGGGCTGTCCTTGGGTTCGATGTCCGAGTACTGGTACATTGGCAGCGAAAGTGGCTATTCCTCTGCAAGTGATCAGGCGCGGTCGCGCGGTGAGAGCACCGGTAGCGAAGGAAGCACAAGCTCGAGTGCACCACTACTTCCGGAGTCGCGTCCCCCTCCTCTTCCTTCTTCTCCCGCCTTTGGATCGTCGATCAATCAGCAGGTGAGCAGCCTTAAATTCTTCGATATCTGAAAATTCGAGTTTTAGCCTCTCCATGAAACATGTTCCCCTAGAATTTTTGGTACCTGAGTTGGCAACTTCTCTGTAAGAAAGCCAAATTTGATTAACACTGTAGATAAGGGTTTCCCCTAAACAAATACAGGGTGTCTCAAAACAAGGGTGTTATTTAAAAAGCGACAGCGAAGCACGCCATGCAGTATACCACGAACGATAGCCCTTGGGTGGACCTTTATATTGAGGGGGTGAACGAGAGCCCCTCCCTCAAGGCCTGCCTGACACAGGCAAAAAGTTGCATAGACCCTTTCCCGAAATTTCCCTTTATTTGTTTCCTGAGGCACAGAATGTGCGCATAGCGGCCGGAACCCGGTGAAAAATGTTCTCCAGCCAGAGACGCACCGATTAATTTGCTAAAGTCTCCAGATACTCTTAGGTAACTTCGCGGCGCACCCAGCATGTTAACTCCATTGATGGGATGTGGCATTTCGATATTTATCGTTTTTGTTCGGTCTTCCCGAATTTTTTGCATGTTTCTCTTGTTTTGCATGAATTTTGTAGGCAAATAGTGCTAAATGATTGCAGTTTCGTCAGTACTATCCGATTTTAACTGAAAAACGATAAGTAAACGAATCCAACCTTTGGTGTTGAGGTGCAGTTATTGTGACCAACCTTATGAAGACTACAGTTATCCAATACCCTTTGGTGCGCGTCAGAGTTAAGTTACTAAAAAATATTTTTTAAGCAGTTATAGTCTTTCGTGCACAATGAATTTGTTTTATATACTACTTTCTCTGGTTACAGCATTTCGTGTCGCACGATGCTGGCATGGTCGAAAATGTCATCCTGCTGGCAGAGAGATCTAAGAGGTAAATATGAAGAAGATTATCATAAATATTTTATTGTTCTGCGATAGTTGGCGTTTCAAGGAAGCTTTTCCCAAGAGATGAGATGATTTAAAACTAGGGTCGCCTTAGACAGGGGATTGTGTAGTTATTATAAAAATTTAACGCAAAAAATTACGCATTTTAAAATTAATTTTACGTCTCTCTGAGTCTCTCAATAATGTGACCATTACTGAAATAGTATGCGCCATTCATCTAAGTTTTTTATACATTGTCGTTGGTTACAGAAATCTATCTGCTTCGGAATCTGAATCGAATTTATCTAGAGTGAGGTTTTTTGTTCAACACTAATTTGCCCAAAAAAATGTACTTAACTCTCCTGACTCGAAGAGGTAACGCACGAAGGCGAAATTTGGATTAGAGATGTGCCCTAGGTCGAGCTTGAAGTGAGCGGAGTTTTAGCCTGAATGTTGCCGTGGGATCCGAACGGCAAATCGAAATATGCTTTTAATCGCCATACACTTGGGGCCCTGTCTGAGACCCTATCATTTTATGTCCTAAAGTTAAGTAATTCATAGCGCTATTTAGCGATATGTTTAATAATGGGCTTAAGTAATGCATAACTTAAGAACAGCTTAGGACACGATTATGTTACCGGTCTATTGTCTTGAACCATGCTAATTTTTATTGCGGGTTATAGCCCTGAAAGTTAAACTTTCAGAAAAGTATCCAGTTTCTCAGTTTTGAACACTTGTGATGGGTTCCATGATGCTTTTTCGAAGTGCATTTCACCATGCCACTCTTCATTCAGGTCATCCAATCCATGCCATTTCTTCAGTTCTTGATGGATTTTCAAGTTATTTTTTGCAAAACGTTTGGCTAGACCCCCTCTGTCGGAAGAACACATTACTTCTACGAAAAACTTCTTGAACAAAAAGTTACAGGGTTTCAAACAGGGCTCCCAGTATAAAGCGATTTAGATCCTATTTGAATTGCCGCTCAGGTCCCGCAGCGGCTTTCGGGCTGAAACCCCGCCCACTTCAAGGTCCCCTCAGGACACATCTATGGTCAAAGTTTCGTTTTTAAGCGTTACCTCTTCGAGTCAGGAGAGTTGAGCACATTTTTTTTGGGATACCCTGTACAATAATATATCTTTCAGTACAACCGACGAGAATACCGAAGCAAATACAGAAGAAAACTGGGAGGAGATGCATCCAGTACGCAAGCATCGATTCCTGTTACCGTTCATAATTGCTGTTGTCGCAATAATCGCTGCAGCACTTGCTCTTGGCATTCACTCTCTGACGACAAGAACTGCTCCATTGTTTTCGAGACGAAATGCAACATACGATTGTGTCGGTGGAAGTACCTTGGAAATCCTCCTCGATAGTGCGGAGCATCCACTTGTTAAACTCAATATACCGGAAAAGTATCCAACAATAACGGTTGAGAATCTTGAATATCTCTTGGTTCCCAGTGTGACGAAATGGTGGGATGCGCAAAAGTATTGTACCGCCTGGTGTGGCTATTTGGTATCGATTAAAACAAAGGATGAAAATGATAAAATTCTTAGTAAGTACATGTTAATTCATTTAGGTGGCAGAAACTATTTAATACTCCTGAAAATCAGGGTGTTGTTAAGGACAGGCTTGGAGCGCATTGCTCCCCTTTTTTCGTACACGTATCTTCCTTTTCCAGATTCACCCAGGTGTCACGAAATTTGTGAACGTTTCCCGTCTATAAAAAAATTGCACTCGATGCTGACAATATTTTTGATCGAATACGCATCTTAAGTTATAGGTTCGAGAATTTCTCTTATGCCATCCTATAAATCTTCTCATTTTACTGTTGCATATGGTATGATGTAAGTAAAGTATGAATTACTTCAGAAATGGTCAGGCAGCATCTGCCTCAATTTTCCCATTACTGGATTGGTGTGAAAAACTGGAACAAGAAATGGTACTTGGACAATGAATATAACCTTTCGTATTCCAATTTTGCTCCGCACGAACAAGGTACGTTTGGGCCACACGCGGAACATGAATCATGAACAACTTGTTTACGATTATGGTGACCCTTTGGCTACACAAGGGAGAGGAAGGGTTAATGCATTTGCGTAGCGGTGGGGATAGCTCAGAGATGGGTACCAATTAATATTCTAAATTTTGTATCTTACATGCTCAAAGTAGTACTATTAAGTTGACGACTTTTTTTGTGACAAAGAGGTTTCAACTTTGGGGTCGGCTTGCTTGAAAATATCTTTGTTGCAGTCATTCCAATGTTTGCTACTACCATATTTCCGAAAGCATGGTCACCTTTGCAAAAGCCTTTCAGACCTAGTGAACAACGACGACAAGCGTTGGGGTTGCGTGAAAGTCGATGACAGCGGATTGTGGTCGTGGTCCATGAAGAACTGCGATGCAATGCTACCGTTTGTGTGCGAACGAAACACGGCCGATCCAAAGATACAGTATGATGTTCAAGCTTCTTATACAACATACAGTAACTATGAGCATGCGTGAAGTAATTTATAAGCGTGAGTTATGGGCTGTAAAATATTAACTGGGGTGATCACGGTTGTATCAACAATATTACACCTCTGGCACTCAGCATTCGAGGCGAAAATTTTTTTAGATCAGCAGATGTTAAAGAAAAAGAGGGAAAGTTTTTACAAAATTAGTTACGAGGTATGAGCAAAAATCAATGGAAAAGGACTCCCCTGATATCTAGTAGCTTCCAGTATGTGGGGTGCAAGGTGCGGTACAAATAACGGATCTGTTCGAAATATCGTAAAAGTAGATATTAGGGAACGATGGCACTAATCTTGAGAATTTGGCTTATGTCCTTGAATCATGATCATTTCAGGCGAACACCATTTGCTCCCCATCAAGAAACGAGGTGTCAGGATGCTGGAGGAATGTGTAAGATGGACAACGATTGTGCCGATGGTAATCGAATAAGACATCTTTGTCCCGATCAACCGATTGATATTATCTGCTGTATCCCGAAGGAGCCCAAGCCTACGCCATCATTCAACTCGTCCTTAACGACTTGCATTGACGCCGGTGGCATCTGCAATCACGTCATTTATGATGAATGCAGAGATGGCCTTGTTGTATATAATTTAAGCCAATCATGCCCAGATTCACCCCGGCAGTATGACTGCTGTGTTAAAAATTAAACTATCCCTGAAGTCATTGCAAAGTAACAGAGTTTGAGATACAATGGTTATTGATTACTGCGGTTTTGAAAATGAAAAATCTATTTCATTTCGTTTTTGGAAGCTTCAGACTTGGGCATGGACTGGTGACTGGGGTTACGAACGTCAATATTTTTCCAGCAACTTTGAAATCATTTACTGTACAGAATGCTTAGTTGGTAATTGCTTATACCTGACGCGCCCATAAGGCATGAAAATTTGCGATGGTGGCCCGTCAATAAAGTCTTTTAGCGGGATGATGCCAGGAAATAGGCGTTGCCCATAAGTCAACTGATATCGCATGTTTTTCCGTTCTTATAACTTTCTCTGGCATTTCAGTTTATGCAAAATGTTCAAGTAGGAGATCTACTTACTATTTGACCTTATCAGTTATGTCATCCGCTTCTCTGCTTGACTAACCGCTGTGAAAATCGTATTAATTTTTATAGTATGGAACACTCATTTAAAGCAGCGAGAAAGAACTTTAATACAATGCTTATCAGTCATTCGTGAAAATTCCAGGGCTGACGTTAAACGCAAATAATAAAAAATAATTCTTTTCGGCGGAAAGTATGATGTTTTGAATAATTTTTTTTCAGTTATGCGTTGATATGATATTCATTGATATGGCTTCAAACGACGTAATCAAATGTTCATAGAGTATTGTACCATAAAAATTCTAATAGTACGTTGATTACCGGCGTTAATATGTTTGGATGTTTTTGTAGAGAAATAAACGTACTGTCTCACTTACATAAAACTTCCTGTTTCTAAGAATGGGAATGATCAATGCAATCCTGAGAAAAAAGACAGATGGTTACGCATATATGGGGAAGATGCTTGTGTACCTCCAGACGCTTCGAAGGCGTTACCACTGGAAAGAAGGAAGTAGCCTGACAAAGCTCTCTGTGAGTACGAGACGCTAAGGCTGAGACACCACCGTCTCTCAACTCTGATCGAGCTACGGGAGGCTGGTGCACATCGTCGGTAGCTCAGAGAGAGATTTGAGACGATGCAAATTACAACGCAATTCTGCAATTGCAACAGTTTTATGAAACAGGCCCCTGAAGGGAGTTTTACATTTCTATTTAATTTGAAATGTGTTAATATCATATGCTTACTATTTGCCTATGTTTGAACTGTCTTTTGCTGTTTGACAGGCATCTGATTTTAATACCTATATCGAGCTGTATCTTCTAACCTACAGTTTTGCCCAGAACGTCTAAAAGGAACATGTGACTACTCGCTTCTGCTTGCCCCTCTATTGCACAGTTTCTCCGAAATTCGCATCCCAGCGACTCATATTCTGAGCTTCATATCAAGCTGGCCCGTTCTCTTATTTTTCTTCTTTTAACTGGCCCGTTACAATAGCGAATAATTGTATCTTATGGTTGGGATATTGACGCGTGATAAAACGGAAATATTCAATGTAGGACAGCGTAAGCGTGACACTAGTGCATTCAATTTGCATTTGTGTGGAACTTGCGTCATGTGCACCATTGCTAAGTCATAAACAAGCGTAAGCAGCAGATATCTGTTAAATCAGCCTAACGGACTTTTGCTTTATTAAACCAGAGTACGCCCAGTACACGCACTCATTATTCACCTTTAACCGTTCGCACATTGGAAGGAGCTTATGTTGATAAGTGGACGGTTTGGAAAGGTGCGAGACAACTAAAATTTAATAGGGCAGTTTGCTCTCATTGAAAGCAGCCATGAGGTACTGCTTGTTATCGTGGCAATCGCCTGCATGATCAATGAAGCAACACCAACAACTTGTGGCTGCCACTATGACACTGCCACTAGATGTTCTGGCGGTCCTTCAACTGGAGCACGTCGGTAAGATAGATCGAGTGTATTTAATTTGTGAACTCTAAAGCAAATACATTACTGGGGCACTTGTCAGAGGAAAAGTCGAGTAAGGACAGCATAATTCTACACCCTAAATATGATCTGAAGTCTGATGAACAAGTAAGGCCTCATATGTTTGAGATGAAGGAGTTAACAGTTTGCAAAGCAGTGCAGTTCTTCGAGTGTTCTGCGACACTCTTCTCGAGAAATTGGTCGTCCAGCCCTCTGCCTTCTGACAACTGACAGGGAAGTAATTGTGAGTAACGTGGCACAGAAATTTATGCCGCTATATAACATCTTTCAAATATTGCAGTGTACCAAATAACTGAATTTTTGCATGTTCATCATATGATATCTAATAAAACAGAGAGTTACTTCGATATGCTCGGAACGAGTATACTTTTCTGCTGCCTGGCAACGTATTTCAAGAGCAATTTCGGCGGAAGAACGGAAATTTACAACTGCAGAAGGGTCAGGGGAGGGAATTCCTACTCACTCCATGCCGAAGGCCGAGCGATCGATTTATACTTGACCGGAACAAAAGGGCGTCAGGTTTGCGTATTTCATTGTGAAATAAAACAACCTGAAGAAACAGCTTATTGCACATTCATTGAAAAATTGTTAAGGTCTCAGTTAAAACAGTGACCGTAAAAATGGAATTTTAAAGATCTTCCGAATTAATTGATATTGTATCGTTCAGGGCAAACTGCGTTAAAAAATTGTATGTTTAATTTCCCATTATAGGCGTTTGACCATGCCGTCGAAATTGCGTGTTCCAGTGGAATTCAGGAAGTCATTTTCAATAGACGCATCTGAACCAACCAAAATGAAGAGAAACGCTATAGCGGCAGCAATCCTCATACCGATCATGTATCCTCGGCCTGAATAAGTGTGGGGCACAATATTTTGAGGACTCAGGTACTGTAGTAACTAAAAATCTAAATCAATCGAATATTTAAAAAGTTAAGGTTCATCTGGAGTTTATTAGGAGGTTCCGTGCACAAGGGCGGGTGGTAAATGTAAGTTCAACACAGATTGCTCGAATGGCATACTAAAAACTGGTCTCTGCCCCACTCATGCTAATAATATCAAATGCTGAGTACCTGTGTCGTAAATCAGATTGATTATCAGTAGTTAATACAGTTACAGATTATTCCTGGCCCAGTTTTTAAAGGCTCAATATGAGTATTATCGCTTCTGCTTACCTTTATTGATATGTTGATTTTAGCTTAATTAACCATTTGTGATGATTGTTTAAATCATATTCAAAGTGCCTATGTGATTGACGATATTCAGTCATTTTTAAAATATTTTGTGACTGCTTTACTGACAGAATAATGAGCTATGATTCTATTGAAATCACCAAAGACCTCATCAGCAATCAGAAAGGCAGCAGTTTTGATTGAGCTCACATTCTTGCATGAAGAAATCTGATTCCGTTTTATTGCACTGTTTTAAGACAACTACTATTGCGCTATGAAATACTGAAGAAGTTTACCGTTCTGCCATCGCGTCAGTGAAAGAATTGCACCCCATCGTAATCATTTTTCTACATCGTAAAAATATTTGAAAAGTGTATATCATAAGCGCCTTTTCACAGATTTCTTCAAAATCAACGATACACACAGCGACTGGCATAATGCTGATCATTTTGAAGTCCTATGAAGCTCTACGAAAATTAAACGTTTCCTTTTTAGCTTAAGCTTTAGCATTCTTTAGCTTAATGAGTTGTTTCATTTAATCTCTCTTAATGCAACAAACTATTCTGGTCAAGCCAGAAATGTAAAGGCGAGACAATAGAAAATACTAAATGCAGATGGTTATAAAACCGACGCATGAGAAAAGAATAACATTCAGTGTATGATAATGCGAGCGTAACAAAAGTGTATCCTACTGCATTTTATTATATATAGAGCTAGCGTCATCTCCAGTCGTAAACAGTGAGCGATTTCCTGTTAAAGTCGAAAGAATGTTTACCAAATCTAACCGCAGTTTGTCATCAATGTCACGATTAACTTGTAAAGCGACGCACCTAACATAAGCACAAACCTTATCGCAACGGCATTTCTTATTCTACAGTGTCTATTACTGAGTAACGATCGCTACTCCCTGCTGTTTATCGTTGCGCAAAAGCAGGAAAGTCAGAGTTAACCAGAAATCTACCAATGGTCAATAACAAGTGGCCATTAACTTTGCAGGGAGTACCGACAACAATGGCAAGCTTTCTTACCGCAGAAAACTTTGTGTTTAGTTTCAAAGTATGCCGTCATGAAAAATAAGGCCAGAAGTTTAACGAGAAACACGCTATATTTTGACAGGAAATGCTGATTCAAATAGCATTGATCGACGCCTTTAAATAGGACCTCATTACGACGCAAATCATTTGTATTCAGCCTGCAGCAAGAAGTCAAGGTTGGTTATCAAAACTGTTCTCCCACGGCTAGAAAATCTTAAGTTTCGTAGAAGGTTTCGTAGACCCCTCCCTCAGATTTCCGATCAGTCTTTTTCGAAATTTCAGACTTTCCAACCTTGCCTCTCAACGGTGTTCGCATGTGTTTAAATCGGCCTCATATGGCTAATGCTTCAAGACAAATAATTAGGACACTCTAAGAATTTGATTGAACTCTTTATTGTGGTGGAAGGAATATATCAAAAATGTCATTTAGATGTACATTTAGAAAAGTTTCCTAATTTTTTTCCTTATTTAACTTTAAAATGTGTCACAATGTCTTAACTTTGCGAAATCTCTATGCAGGTTAAAAATCTTTGTTCTGTTTCCATACTTAAACAGAGCAATATATTTCACTGCTTTTGCCAGAGTTTCTCTATCAAGCGTTCAATTCTTTGCTTTATAGCTCGTTTAAGTATATTGAAGGTAAGGCTAGTGGAAAACATCGTCACACATTTTGTCAAATAGGGGCGCTAATTCGATTAAGAAATTAGGAACCTTTTTCAGACTCTTAACAGAAGTAACGACAAAAATGAAGTTGGTGGCGATTATTTTTGTCGTCTTCGCGCTGACGATTGCACCGTCCTACCAAGACACTGTCGATCCGAATGCAGCTTGCGGACAAGAGGGCGTGTACTACGCGCAAGGATGCAGTGGTTTGGTTGCTGCGCTTCTTCGTAGCGACTGGAAACATGTGAGAATTATACAGATACCATTTTTATGCCTTAAAAATGGGCAGCTCTGTAAGTAGTTGCACATAGAGCTCTGAGCAGATTGTTTAGTTTAGGAACATTGCGGTATTAAGATGTATGTTCAAAATGTAGTCACTGCAAGGACAAAGCGTTTGTAAATATCGCAGTTACAAAAGACTGCAAATGCGAATTTTTGCAGGCTTCAGATTCGGGCAAAAATGTTTTCCTTTCCCTTCCGCCAATGAGTCAACCTTTAAATAGATCCTAAGAACATTGAGATATAGCCGCAATATTCCGACTTTACGTGAGCAAAAAGACTAATAAATGGAAACTACGAATTGTAACCAAGCTCTTATAACACTTAGAGCCGTTTAATCATCTTTTGTTCCCACTTAAAACTACGGGCCGCTTTTGATATCATGGATGCAGAGGAAAAAGTTAACCATATTTTGTTGAGCGACGTCATTTTTTCAAAATCTCTCTTGCACGTGACTGTAAACTGTTACATTTTCTTGCTCGCTGCTCCTATTTTACACTGTCCTAAACAGCATTAAAACTAAATGCATTTGTGCATTCGATCTTATGAAATGTTAATATGCACAACGCCTTCAGCGAGATACCCTTGAACACGAAAGCAAAAGGCTGTGTTGTTTAGTTGCTTGTTTCTAATGACGACATGACTGTTGAGAAAAATTTGTCTTTAAGATGAATATATAAATCTGTTTACAGCAGATGCTCACTAACGCAACCATTGGGGCGCGCATACACAGGGCGTCCGAAAAGTTTCTACAAGGGGTTAATTGACTTGTGCTCGGCACTGCGGGCATCATTTTGGGAGCGATTTTTTTAAAAAGATAACCCTACTTCGAACTTAGATTTTCTTTTTCAATCTTTAAAATTGGCCCATCTTCCGTCACTCTATGCCAATTTTAGAAAACGCGAGATTTTGCACGTTTTGTGTTACCAAAAAGTAATATTACAATTTGCTTTTTAAATAACTTAGTCCAGGTTAATTCAGCTGAGCTGAAACTTGACAGAAATAATCTGCAGACATTGGAGTATTATTTTGAAAAAGGAATGTTGAATTCGTTCATTGTGTTGTAGAAATATGATTAACCAAAGTGAACACTCATTTGAGAGAAAACTGCCTGCGGCGCCTGAAGGTTAGGCGACGATCTTAGATATGAGTGCTTATATTTCGTTGATTATATCTTTACAATGCCATCACCGAATTCAATACAGTCAACTGTGTTTATAGCGCCTGACTCTATAACGTCGCTGCCATTATAACGTCGGTCCTTGGCCGGTCCCGACAAAGTGTACTATGTTTTGTACAGGGGTCAACTGCCTTTACAACGTCGGCGTTTATAACGTCGCTGTCTTTATAACTTCGGTGTTTGATCGGTCCCTTGACCGACGTTATAAACACAGTTGATTGTAATTCTTTTTTCAAACAATACCCCCAACGTGTCCAGATTATATCTGTCAAGTTTCAACTGAGTTGGATTATCGTGGGCCAAGTTATTGAGAAATCAAATCGGCCAATTGACAAAATTTCTCACTTTTTAGAATTTGGTGTAAAATGACGAAAAATGAATCAATTTTAAAGATTAAAAAATTAATATCTAAGTTGAAAGAAGGGCTATCTTTTAAAAATACCGCTCCCAAAATGGTAACCGCACTGCCGAGCACAAGTCGATCAAACCCTTGTAGGAACTTTTTGGACACCCTGTACATTTGAAATATAATTCTTTCTAACGCTCACATTGGAGCTATGATAAGAAATTATTAAATCACTCATTCAGACTAGCGCCTACCGTCGAGGCGCTGCTATCGGAAGCAATGGCAGATACCGCGCGACTCCGGGGACAATTGTCGGCTTCTCGGGTCACGTCGCGGTCTACATTGGCCATGCCGATGACACCTGCAACTGCATGTTCATCGATGTCCCAGGGCCAAAAAAGCGTGCTCGCTGTCTGCAGAGCTATGGATCGCAGACAGTCTACAAGTACTACTACTAAAGCTGCACGGCATAAACGCAGAATATATGATTCTCTGCGTTGCGAGCCGCTTGCTTGAATTGGTGTTCAAGCGAATAACTTTGGTTGTGTCGCGAAAGCGATTTATTTGATGTTAGGTTAGTGGTAGATAAGGAGCGAACGCTTGGATGCATTTTTCTCCCCCAGCGCCACCTGGCGATACATCAATAGGATGGATCGTCCTTTGTCGCACTATATGCAAAGGCGCGATAATGACGGGGACTCAATTTACAAAGATGGTAATAACCAGTTTAACTCGTCTGAACGAGAGTTATCTTATGAACCTGCGTATCACTTGCTTGCTAGAATAGTGTAAGGGATAGTTGTGCTCACAAGACTTGTCTGGCTCACAATATCCCAGATTGTATCAACTCACCTGATATATAAGTCAATTAGCAGATAAAACGGCTTTGTGAAAGAAAAGAGAAACATGCAACAAACGTCACAACAGATTGGGCCGGTTTCACATCGCGTACTTTAGCTAAAGTCGGACTTAAGGCCTATCCTTTATCATTGCGTTAAGTCCGACTTTAGCTAA
>NIUQ01000437.1:0-50726 GCA_002796945.1 Plectus sambesii | reverse complement strand
TTACTCTTCATATCTAACCGTACTCATAACCGATAATTCGATCGTTGCAGGACCGCGGCTTTAATACCGGCGTCATGTTGATGGACTTGGGCAAGCTGCGTTCGTTCGGTTGGTCGCAGCAGTGGCGGCGTGTCGCCAAGGAGCAGCTGAAGCGTCTCGGCGCGACCCAGCTTGCTGATCAGGTGAGACTTGTTATAAAATCATACGAGTACGGTACGCCTCACATTCCGGATTGCGTTATAAGACGCCACACGCGCATGCCTTAGTTACATACCGTATCATATGCATGTGCGTATGGCGTGTAATAACGCAATTCCGGAATGTGAGGCGTACCGTCCCCGTACCTTATAAAATAACGCTTTTCTTCATTCTTGAACGGATGTGTTTGGATGGAGCAATGATTTTGGTAGTCGTTGAACAGGAGTGCTTTGAAAAGTGCCTAACACCAGGAGGGCAATTTACCATTGCCATGCAAAAAATAAAAAATCTATCACGTGCGCAGCCACTCGTTGCTTTGACGTCCCTATGTTTTGCCTTGGGGGTTACGGTCTCGGTCTCTCAGGGTCTCGCGGGGAAGGTAAATTTCCCTCCTGGTGTTAGGCGCTTGTAGTGCTTTGCTTTAGCAAAATACCACGACATTCATTGAACGACACAATACCCATCCTTTCCCTCTAATACCATCTGTGAAAAAATATCCCCATTACAGTTGCGCCTTCACAAATGATAGCTTAATTTTTGACTAAGTGTTGTTTCAGGATATCATCAACGCGGTAATAGAGGGACAGCCAGATAGGGTCTATCGGCTGCCATGCGAATGGAATTTGCAAATGGGCTTCCGTTCGTTGCAGTACCTTTGTCGAGCTAAGATTGCGGACCTTAAGGTTAGTTAAGCGATTAAACAGATTCTATTTAAATGTAAAATTTCATCTTTGATTTTGACGCTTTCAGGTTCCTAATACTTTTTGTATCAATCGGATAAAATCGAAATCAAATGGGATACTTTTCTTAACAAAAAACTGAAAAAAGTGCTCAGGTTTATTTGCAAAGCATCCTATCTGGTTTAAAAAGTGCTCGGTTAAATTCTGAAAGTGTTCAAGTTTAAGTATAAATGTTACATTAGAGGGAGATCAAATTATCTTAGTTGGCCATATTAACAGAAGAAATATGGGGATATTGTCGTTGATTAAATTCCAGATTGTCCATTGGAATTCACCGGAGAAGACAAAGACGCGAAATCGGTACGCCGAATTCTTCCGGCGCCATTTTCAAACGTTTCTCGAGATGGACGGGTCGCTGCTGAGAAAGGAAATGCTTCGATGTTCCAACGTGTCTACTGAGGCGGTGAGTGAACTTCTTTCCGCCTGTCAGCTTGTAAAAATGAAGATTTGTCGCTCTTTACCGTCCTTGCATACGCCTTCATCGTCGTGGTCTAAACTTGTACTTATCGTCATAATTTTCCTTAATTAGGAAGAAATCTTGCCTGTTACCGTAGCTGGCAAAGATGAGCTTGCGTTCTGTAGCGATATCACCGTTTTAAACCATGAATGATAGTCGTTCCTTGGTTTTGACGTACGTAAACTGATAAAAAGAAACGCTATCAACTTTCAAAGCGTTTTACCTTATTCGATCTAAGATTTCTTGTTCTTGATGAAAACAATTGTGAGCATTATTTGTCAGTGAATGTTGAGTGCTTATTTGCAGACAGAGTCTGCCGACGCCTACGAGTATGACGACGACGAGGACGGTTGCGGAGAGGTCAGGCGAGCTCGATCAACCCTTTACCGAACCCATCTCTTCATTCGGACGTTTTCGATGGAGGAGCGACCAGCTGACGTCACTCTGGTACTTACCGTATTTATTCTAATAGAACGACAGTCTCTAATAGTACGACAGTCTCCAATAGTACGACATGGTACGGTACCTTCGAAAAATAGTACGACTGTCTCTAATAGTACGACATGTCGTACTATTAGAATACTGATATCTCATTATCAAGGGAAACGGATTACGGTAGCCTACACTGCATTGTGTATTCTCGCCTCACGCTTTGCGTGTCGTGCGCATAACAGATTAGACGATAAAGAAGGTGATCAAGATTTGCATAGTTGAATGGTCAATTCAATTCAGGAGTAAGGGCAGCCAAACTAGGAGGGCTCAGGGGTACAAAAAGAGCGAAAGAGATTGTCCGTCTTCTTCGATCCTTGATAAGCAGAGCCCTTGTCAAAGGGGGAGCCTAACGAGACATAAAATACGCAAGCGCAGTGTTACTATCGAATATGCGAAGGTTGATAGTCATGCGAACGGATCGCGATACAGAGCCATCGACCTGCGGAGATGAAGTAATCGAAATATAGTACGACTGTCTCTAATAGAACGACAGTCTCCAATAGTACGACAGGGTAGAGAGGGATCGAAAAATAGTACGACATGTCGTAGTATTAGAATAATTACGGTATCACATTTACGATGACGCTTACAGAATCTTTATCAACTTTTTGTATTAAATTTTTTCATCTCTACAATCATTTAGAACGCAACGTTGACGATTTTGAATGTTAAAATGAAGAATTGTGAGGAAAGCCTCGTTAAAGTCTCAATATACTTCAACGGAAATTGTTAGCTATTTGTAATTTCTGTGCAGTTCACTAGAAAATAATAAACGTACAAATTCTTTGAAGAATGAAATTCGTTTATGCTAGTAAATAGAGCGCCGGCAGATTTTGATTGGTATAAGCGATTAACTGTTGTAAACGATATCTGCCTTTCGTAGAATACCGGAGGCCGGAAAGTCTGGCCTAACCAAACCTGTCCACTCTAAGTGAATTACCTTTACCTACAATTTCTACTCTAATTGCACAATGATAGAAAATCACTTACAAAATATGTTGAAATATAGTCGGTCTCTTATTCAGGCAATGATTTCAGGTGACGCAGTTGTCGATGGATCGTCTGCAGATGTTGGAGCAGTTGTTGTCGCAGTGGGAAGGGCCGGTGAGCGTGGCGCTGTATCTGTCCGACTCGGAGACGAATCAATTGCTGCGCTTCGCCGCCGATTCGCCTCACATCGCCCATCGCACCAATGTCGCTTTCCATATCGTCTACAAGCAGGGAGTAAGCACTCCCCTCTTTCTTTTCGTGAAAGACTTTCTAGTTTCTTAAATTGTACTGAAATCCGTATCAGTGCGACATTTTGTAGTCGGATCAAGTGCTGCCATTCAGATTACAATTAGCTTATCGTTGACTAATTTTATGTTTCGTTGCAAATCTTATACGGCACTTCCGACAGTTGACGGCGACCTAAGCTGTCTAAATATTTCAAATCAGTAACCGCTTCTATTTTCAGTCACTCTATCCGGTAAACTATTTGCGAAATGTGGCTCTGAACGCCTCGTTGACACCGTTCGTCTACTTGGCGGACGTCGACTTCCTGCCGATGTTCGGTCTGTACGACGTGCTGCGACAGGTAAAGCGCTTATTATAGTCCACAAATTCAATCGCTGATGGTAAAAGTGCTCCAGTGTATCGCTAACCATTTTCTACCCAAATATAGCATGCCTTCACAGAAGTGTACGCAGGGATATCAGACCGTAGGGTATTGTTAAAAGAAAGATATTGGCAAGTAGTACCGGACAATTTTGATAAATCTCGAGTGGATACCGTATTGCTATTTAAGTGAAGTTATTTAGTGACCCCTATGGAACATTCTAGATGGCATTGTGGTGTGGAGCATTCTAGATTGTTCCATCATTCATGTATTAGAGAATTTTAATAGCGCTTCAACTTGCGCAAGATCGTAACCATAATTAATGGTTTCCTTTTCAGGCGGTAGTAGCGCAAGGGAGCATGCAGAACAAGGCGATGGTGGTGCCGGCGTTTGAAGCGCACGGCTACCGTAGTCCGTTCCCACGCTCCAAGGCCGAGCTGATCAACCAGCTCGACGCCGGCCGGCTGATCGTCTTCCGTCAGGACGTCTGGGCCAAAGGTCACGTGCCGACTGACTACGATCGCTGGCGGTCGGCCGCCGCGCCTTATTCGGTAAGACTTTTTCACCCGCCAAAGGCGCGCATTTTAAGACTACCGTTTATTCTAATAGTACGACAGTCTCTAATAGTACGACAGGGTAGAGAGGGATCGAAAAATAGTACGACATGTCATACTATTAGAGTAATTACGGTAGCCCTTACGTACGTCCGAACGTCCATACCTGCTTCGTTCTTTAATCCATAAGTAGCATTCAGTGTTATTGCCTCGCATCCGACTTTTCGCAGTGCTCAGCATTTTTTTCGAATTGCGAGAAAAGACTGAATTGCATCCATTTTATGAGAGCGATACAATGGAACATATTGATTAAAATGTGTTTACTGTAGGGGTATAAATATTCGGTGGTATTTAATTTCGGTGAAAGGCCCAGTGCGATCAATTAGGTGGTACTTAATTTCGGTGATTGACCAGTCTGACTCAGTGATACTGTANCAGTGCGATCAATTAGGTGGTACTTAATTTCGGTGATTGACCAGTCTGACTCAGTGATACTGTAGGGTTAGAAATATTCGGTGGTCGTCCGAACCACCTAAATCACCGAAATTTAATACCACCGAATAATTTCTACCCCTACAGTATGTAATAACTATTAGTTGAAATATTTCAGGTCGGATGGCAGCCCGATTACGAACCTTACGTGGTTGTTGGCCGCGATGTGCCCAAGTACGATCCGCGTTTCCTCGGCTTCGGCTGGAACAAAGTGTCGCACATTATGCTCCTTGATGCTTTGGGGTACGGATTTTAATTTTAAACTATTTTTGATTTGAATGAGGATACGCTTCTTCCTCACAGATCTCTTGTCTCTGGAGTCGAATTGATCGCAAGATGTCGAGAGCTAATCGGGCTAAAGGGCGACCGGTATGCGATAGGTCCTAAAGCGATTCTCGCCTGATTACAGTGTTTGCATTCAAATAGCACCGTGCGGCATTGTTATGGCCACAAACTCTTTAGTAACGCAGTTCAAATCACGCGCCTCCGGTTACTGTAGCCTTCGCGTACCGGTCGCCCTTTAGCCCGATTAGTCGAGAGCCCATTTCATGAAACTAATGTGAATGTAAACTACAGAAATGGAATTACTCTTTTTCAGGTACGATTTCGTGGTGCTACCAAACGCGTTCATAGTGCACCAACCGCACGCGCCGAGCTTCGAGATCGCCAAGTATCGATCGTCGCCCGTCTACCGCCGTTGTCTGAAGGCGCTCAAGGGCGAATTCGTCCGCGATCTCGCGAAAATGCAAAATGCCCGTCGTCGCGCCGGTCGCATCGTCCCCGCCTTCGACAACAACGCCACCGAATCGCTCTTCGTCGCGTCTGACGCGGTCATTCGGAATCGTCGAAGCAACCGGAGACGGTGATGATTGGTTAAGGTGAGCGCGTTTTGTACTTTATGAAGAGATGTTTGAAAAGGAGTTATGGTCGGAATTCTTATTCAGTAAAAGAGAGCCGCAGGGAATACTGTAGCACGCTTCTGGGGGAAAATAAATTAAGCACGTTCGCTACGGGACCAGTGGCCGTATTTTCCCTATCGCCACTGGCGAGGCGAGCAATGCAAAACATACACTCGTGGCGCAATCGATTTATGTGCTTTCCATTGCTCGCCTCGCCAGTGGCGATAGGATGAATACGGCCACAGTACTTCATTTTCTCGTTACTGACTAAGAAACTGTGACTATATAACACCGATTAGCTGTATACATTAACTGCATATCCGCGGAAGCTCCTAGACCTTTCGAGGAGTTTATCACGTGACTACAGGACATCATGTACGGTACCGCGTGCGAACGTGATAGCCCTGAATCAGGCAACTGCATCGCTACTTTTTATTGTTTCAGCGGTACTCAAAATGCTACTTAATGGAAGGCCCCTCGCCAGCTGTGCTCCTTTCAGCGGTCACTTCTTGGATTCGCACTTCTCCCATGTCCTCTGATCGTCTTGGTGCTCTGCAAGAGTGATGTCAGCGGTGACGTCATCGAGTGATGTCATTTTAGCCATCGTTTTGCGGCTTTTCGTAAACCATTTCAAATGGAGCAAGCGGTGACTGCTAAGGTCTCGATGCGAACACGATGAAATACCTTTCATCCTGCGCGCTTTGTGAAGCTCGGTAATGGTCGCGACATTTTACAGGGTCTTTCATCAAAATTCATCACTTTTGCATTCAAATTCGTCAAACTAACATAATAATTTTATGGAAAACCGATGATTTTGAATGCTGATTTGACGGAACTGAAATGCAAATGTGACGAATTTTGAGGGAAACCCTGTATCGCGCTGACCTGTACGCTTAAAATAGACATGGTAAGCCGCCGAGCGATGGCCGCAAGTTTTTTGCTTTAAAAGCGTCTTATTCGTGCGTGTCATATTGTTAACTTTTTGCGCAGATATTGGCATGGGTGCCGGCGAGTTTTAACGCTGTCTCAAGTGAGTGAGGCGTTTGAAAGTCGCCCGGCGACGAGACACTCTCGTAACTTCATCGTTAGTAAAAAACAAGGCTTAGTCCCACAACGATATGGCTAAAACGGGAATTTAAGCGGAAATAGTGGCGACATTAAAGCGTCCTTTGTCTTTTTGACATACTGGATGTCTGAGAAGTCATTAGCCACCCCAAAAAAGACTCGACTGAGGGGGATGGCTACTTTTGAGAAACCCTGTATAGCGCTAATCCCACAACCCTCTCTAAGCAATATACTCGAGTTTACATTATTCCCTTTGTAACTATGATAATTTTGAAGAAATTCCGAGTGTGTCTCTGACATTTGCCCATGCCCATGTCTGCTCGGTTGTGACTTTGATCGACTACAAATACCACAGTACGCAATGCCCATAAATTCCATGCCATAAATTTTCGGATGCATATTGTCTAATCGGTCACATAATTTTTCATCGTTGGAGAATGACTGGTGTTTGATGTTATGTTGACTGTTTCACTTGTTTTTGATCGCTTTTCTGCATAAAGCATACGTCCTTCGTTCCGATGTTCCTAGCGCGTTTATTCCGAAATTACCACGTGTTGTGAACCTTAGCTGCCCTGTGTTTTTTGTACGGAAATATGTAGTATAAACCATAAAGATGGAGTAATTAGTTTCTGTTAATTTGCTTTTGCAACTTGGCGATTCGTTTTGTTCTCTGATACAGACGTAACCTCACATTGTTAAAGCTATAAACTTTCTCGAACATTCTCTCCTTAACCGCACCTCACGCAATACTTGACAAAACGAGCAAAAAAATTACATGTCATTTTGTTTTTCGCCTATACACACGATACACATTGTTTTCTTTACGAAATCGAATATTATTTTGATCCAATTTTCGAAATCGAATTAAATTATGACGTCAGTTCAGAAATCACAATTTCGACAGTTGGAAATTATGACGTCATTTCAATGAATAAGGGTGGCGTGACATTTTCTATCGTAATCTTCGTCCTTTTTCAAAAAAAAGCGCTACGCGACCCGCGTAAATGCGCTGAAAATTTGCATACCACACGCATTGCGCCCGGACCACCCAATCAAGCGACGGACCACCGCGTAGACCACCCGTGACTCATCATATATAAACGCGCCTTACTGTGCGAAGAAATCACTTTTCAACAGTGTTTTTCGCCTCCTTTTCGTTATTTCGCAAGCTATTTTCATCTTGGGCTATCGTTCGACTCATTTTGTGCGTGAACGGATACGGAAAGCTGATTTGAGATCGACCGCCTACGACGAATACGACCGCCAATATGTTTCAACAGGTACAGTGGTTTTACTTCGAGTAATTTTATTTGAGAGCACTGTTCGATTTTGTGAATAAGGTTTCATTTTATATTATATTAAACAAATTTCTAGCTTTGTCCGTTTTCGTTTTTAGGGCTATGATGGAATAAAAAAACGGTGAAACCGAATTATCGAAAGAATTAACGAAGCTGTTTGTGATCAATCAGCTATTCAGACAATAAATTTAGCATCAACTCTATATTGCCCTAAAAAATTCAGCTCATTGCCCTAATCATCCGCCCGTGTTTGTGGAAGATTTCGCGGAGAGCTATTGTACTGATATCAGGCGCTTTTATTATTTTGTACCAATTTCACATGAACGAATCAAAATTGCACGTCTTTTAGATCGATGATCAGACCAACATCGACTTCAGTTCCTCATGGGGGACGACAGGCGACTTTTCATTCTCCGAGTCCATCGGTTCGAGCTACGATGGACTGGGCGCTTTTTCAATGTTCGATGAAATCAGGGATGGCATCGGCTTTCTCCTCGGTTTTCTATACGACAAGGTTTGAGACTATTGTTTCGTTCGCGTTTTTCGTCCATTATTCTTAATATGCTTTCGAGGGAGCTTTTCAGTTTTGTCTTCTCTAGTTCAGTAGCGCGAATAAGTGTACTGTGGTAATGTTTAGATCGCCTTTAAGACATTTTACTCAACCAAATTAGAAAAAATTGGGGTTTATGAGCAGCTTACGAGGAGGAGGGGGACGCAGCATAAAGTATAATCGGCGTGTATTCCTGCAGTAATTGATATATCATACACTGTATTGTGCCCTATCCCTTCTCCCAAAATTGATCAATGCACCCCAATACCGTAGTCATGTTATAGTTCATCAACTTATAGGTGCCGCGACGAAAGGTGTTCGTCCTGGGCGAGCAGTTCGCCAACTTCCTCGCACTCAAGTACCACAACCACTGGGATCCTAATGAACCTCTAAAAGGTGAGCTGTTTTCTTGGCAAAGTGGTAATGCGCAATACTGCTGCCCACCGTATGGTCAAAATTTTCATATTTTACGATATATCGCGCCAGTCACCGTAGTTGGCAAAGATGAGCTCGTTTTTCGGTGCCTGAACATCGTTTTCACCAATAATAACCTTCGTTTCTTGGTTTTTACACGCGTAAATTTATCGAAAGAAGCGCTATCGACTTTCGAAGCAGTCTAATTCAGTCTACGATTATTTAATACCGATCGGCGGAATTTTGACTTTAAATATCTTCGAAATTTCAGATGCAGAGTACCGTTCAATCAAGATCAACCAGGCAAATGGGACGAACGACGCCAACTTGATCGCAGCAGCCAGCGCCGTGGGACTCGACGTCAGAGAACTCGTGCAACTGCTGCCTGGTAAGTCACATTTCTTGTTTCTGTGCTTACTGCTGTTCGGGTATATTCCTCATCTTGGCACAGTAAAACCCGGATATAAGAGAATGCTTGGGAAATCGAAAAGTGTCTCTTAAATACGGGGTCGGCTCCTTGGCTATAGCATAGTACAGTGCACTAACGGAAACTCGAAAAAGCTTGGCTTACCGTATTTTCGGAAATAGTGGCACTGTGCCAATATTATTTCAACCTTCTGCTGAACATATGTCATCATTACTAAGACACGGAAAATGATCTTTTTTACGAGAAATTTTATTGCAATTCGAGACAATAAGGAGAATTCAGAGTGTAGAAGAAGCAGCGAACGAATACCCGGTAAATTCTGCTGATTATATAGGGGCGTGGTTATTGGTAATGCAGCCGAGTACGAAGAAATCGGCACTTGATTTCGATTTCTACGAAAAGTAGTGGCACATGTGCCAATATTTCCGCGTGTGCCATTATATCCGAAAATACGGTATATCCTTGTTGCACTGTACTTTGCACATGCATGTCTACCACCGTCCTAAAGCCGAATCAGTCATTCCTCCTGTTGTATTCTGTTCCTCCGCAGGTATTAGGCGTCGGGGTTGGTGCTCAACCGGATGTGCTCATACTGCGACCAACGTCTTAACGGTTTACTAATACGAGGGGGAGCGGTCAAACACAACCGCTCAGCAGCCGAACAATAACCCAAGTAACTTGTACAAATGCATCTTAGCGGACAACAATTAAAACGCGCCCTATGTTTTCGTTGTCTTCAAATGCGCCCTATGTTAGACTTTAATGTACTGAAAATATCCGACATAGGGCGCGTTTGAAGACCACGAAAATATAGGACGCGTTTTAAGTATTTACAGGGCGCGTTTTTAGTTTTTTCCCATCTTAGCCGATCACTATGATCACACGGTATAACACCTCCACATTTTTCAGCAAACTTCGAGTTGTACATAAACCCGGGAGAGGTAATGTTCCGTCAGGCTAGTGGAATTCTTCGATCAGTGCCGGGCCGACGGCTGTCTTTTGGACGTCGAGGGAGCGTCGGCAGCCGCTACAGCAGCAAATGGAACAGTGCCAAAAGTGGCGGCTTCAACCTCGACGCCGACTCTCAACACACACCGCCCATCAGTCCGCTCAATCTCGGGCTGACCGACCGCGCCGCCTGCACCAATTGGATCGTCGCTGATTCGAACAACGCCAACAATCCCGTCTTCGAGATCAGCGGGCCCCATGACGTCAAGTTTACTGTTGGTTCGTTCTTTTCTTTTGATTCTTTTTATTGCGAATAAGTCAGCGCGGTGCGTCGCTTGGAGTAACGATGGAGTGATCGGTGCAAATTTGTTATTTTCTTCAGCCCTTCCGTAGTTATGGGAGGTCGGTGTCATTGGAGCTCAACGGGGGTGTGCTTGTTCAGTAACCAGCATCCTATCACTGCTCTAAAGCAGGAGCCAAATCACAGCTTGCGAACACAAAATCAGATGACTGTTCAAATAAAAGTCAATCAATGTGACTGCGCGTTGTCATTAAACTGAGCAGGCTAAATGAATCGCCTATGAGTAAAGTGCGGGTGGATATACTTGAAAATTCAAAGCATGATTTTGTTCTTTTTAAATCTGCATTTAGCAGCTATTTTCCTGCTTCAGGGACGTTCTCGAAGACGCGCTTCGGTTCGACGAAGATCAAGTCGGATCCGGTCGAGAAGCGCGCGATGCTCATTGGCAAGGCGAAGGCGATCGTCGGGCAATGGGCCAACGCCGCAGCCGATCAGCGCCCTGGCCGAGCTGAACAAGTCGCCGCCAAGCTTCTCCTCTTACAGCCGCCGCTGGCATTCCGCCAGCCAGAACAGCCAACGGTCGACAACCTGCCTGGGCCTCCAGAGGTTTGCTTTCTACAAGCACTAATCGGGCTAAAGGGCGACCGGTACGCGAAGGCTACCGTAATCGTAGGCGCATGAGTTGAATTGAGTTACGTAAGAGTTTGTGGCCATAACAATGGCCTACGGTGCTATTTGAATGCAAACCTTGTAATCAGGCGAGAATCGCTTTAGGACCTCTCTCGTACCGGTCGCCCTTTAGCCCGATTACTACAAGCGCCTAACACCAGTGGGGTAATTTACCTTCCCCGCGAGACCCTGAGAGACGGAGACCGTAACCGCCAAGGCAAAACATAGGAGCATCTAAGCAACGAGTGACTGCGCACGTCGTCGATTTTGTATTTTTTGCATGGAATAGTAAATTTGTTCCACTGGTGTTAGTCACTTTTTTGGTGTCTTTAATTTATGGCGCTTTGCGGTATATATGTGAGAGTCTTCTTGTGAGCAAAGATCATTTAACAGTGAATATAGAAATTGCGAGTAACGGTACTAGTGAGTTACAATAATCGCGGGCTACGGTAGTCATTTCTGAGTTTTCTATGACTTGCTATGGATAATAAAACTTATTAAGCGCTGCTGGGGAAAGCTAATCTGTATTTTCTGTTATGGTACTGTAGCTAGGGATATATGAGAGAAGAACGATACAACAATAGCTTATTAGCGGGCTAACAATTATAGGTTAAGTGAGATTAATTCGGAAATACAAGTAAGGCTCTCTAACATTAATATGCACGCAAACTGAATGTCCTCGAAGCTTTTCGAACTCTTGAGGAATTAATCGCGCAACTACATGTTATATACTGTACAGCGCGCCAACCGTGACACATGGTCGTTTAGATGTTTGCATTCGAAGAGGCGTCGATGACCGCTCCTGATCGTCGTGGTCGCCCTATTGTCGCCGTGCAGTACGCCCGCTAAAAGGACTCGCACGATTGGAGAAACGATGAGAGGCGGCTTTGAACCCATCAAGGCATTACACTCGAATTTGCTTGTTAAATAATTCTGCGTGACGACGAATTGCTGCCATAACTGATAAAAGTAATTTCAACTTTGCGTCAGTGGCTTATTTAAGTATCGAAAATTGAGGGATTGATTCTCAATTCTGCGTAGTCATGATTGCATTTGTCAAATGCAATCGATATTCCGGTAGAACTGCGGCTCGGCCCTCAACGAATAACAGTTGTATGAAGCACGCCTCAGAGGGGATTTCCGCCCGAAGTCTAAACGGCTACTATTGAGGATTGCATGTCTTGACGCGTTTTTTAGCATTTCATATCATACTGTTTTTCGCCTTATTGTCTCCATACCTTGTTGAAGACGCTACCATATTACATAATGCATATATATTAATAAGCTATCATTTCTCTTATTTATTCGCCGAAGTTTGTTGTTACCCTGCTGATAATGCGTGTGTTGAGATCGCTTTGTATTATAGCTGAGAATAAGTCGATGCTGATGTTGTGACAGACTGCTTCGTAGCTTGGAACTGTACAGTGTTTAATCTGTATTGAACTGTGCACCCTTCCATTTATACTACGGGCGTACGCAGTATATTGTCTTACTATGCTACAATAATGGTGTTCCGCGAGTGTTGTTGAATGGATATTGCCTTGTTGGAGTAAGGAAAAAATGATTTATTCGTGGAAGCGCAGTTTAATATTTGGTAATTAGATCATGGAAATGCGAGAACACAAAAGCGTCGTTTTGGAGATAACACGACGATTCGCGACATTAGGTAAAATCAATGCGACAATTCGCGACATACGTAATGTCGCTAATTGTCGTGTCGCGAGTTTTCCGTTTCCCATTGTGGAGGGTAAGGTTTTCATGCCCATCAGTTCCGAGAGGCTTGAGGAGTTACAGCAAATCTTTAGACATCGCAAGCAAGACTACTGCTGCTCAGCTTCCTGTGCAGACGGGTGGTAGTTTTCGCTTACGAAAACCAGTTTTCTATTCACTAAGACGGATTAAATAATAATTCGCTCCTAACGTTTATCCGCGAACAAATATTTCCGAGTAGGCAGGTCGATGTTGACGTAGTTGAAAGTGTCTAGAACTTGACCAACCAACTATTTACCTCACTGTTTCTGTCATAAAAACGTCTCCTTCATTAATCTTATGCGTAATGAGAGAAGAGCATATCAATAGCTCAATCGATGACAACGAAAATGAAGAAGAAAACAACATAACCCTGAATGAATATTTAACCAACAATAATCATGGATATGCGATATGGGACGCGCCTATTCAGAATAGATTTGAATACGAAGCCATCGGCAAAAAATTGGAAATAGAGCTGGACGCGTTAACTATCATCAAAGTAACTATTTTTTGATGGTTAAGTCTCTCTGAATGTTTAGACAAGCCCAAAATGTCGTATTATACACAACACTATATCAGTGTTGCAACTCAAGTTTATTAACTAAGTTATTTAACTTAGTTTAAAACTTAGTAATAGTACTAAGTAACTAACTAAATTTCGAAAAAAACTTAGTACTAACTAAATAACTAACTACGTTTTTAAAAAACGAGTTTAACTAACTAAATAACTAACTATATTTCCAAAGAAACTTAGTTGCAACTCTGCACTATATAATAAATTTTTGCTGTATAAATAGACATTATACGCAACGTTTATTGCCCGCGCGTAGCGCATGCCTTTTACTTCTGCACGAGATCCGGTAGAACATACGTACATCCCATCCATTTTTTCTCATGGAAGCGGACTTTTGTCTGCCTTTAATGTTCACCTTTGGGGGTGCTCAGGGACGTTGATTGGAACGGAGATGTTGATTTTTTATGTGTAACCCTTATTTTAAGATTATTGTGCTTTGAAAATCAGATTTCCAACAATTTTCGTGATTTTAGATATTTTTGATTCTTGAAAGATTTGCGTATTATGAAATTTTCAGCTTTTACTATTACTCATAATTGTTTTCTGTGCAATCTTTTTTCGAGGACAAGTCGCTTAAGTTAAATTTAGCATTGCTATTATCAGAATTCTTCGTAGCAGTCGCATATCATCATGAAGGCGAGGCGTAGTGGATCAGTTGTTCACGTCCACCTGAGGTAGAATCCATTTTTCCCCACGGTTTTAGCACTTCAAAAACTTTGCATTTCTACCAAAAATACTTTAAGCGTTACCTTCAATTTTGCCTCCAATCAAGATGTTTAACGAAAGATAAATCATATAGGAATTGCCGGTAAAGCACTTCCTTGAGCGAAAAATTGCGGGCACACCTCCATCGTATGACGAAAGCGCAGTTTAAGCGCAAACAAATTGATTTCATGACGAGTGTCGCGAAAGCGAGAAACGGAGAATTAGGGAGAAAAGGTCAGAAAAAAGGTTACTGAGTTTTTACATCAAAAGCTGTCATGCAGCTAATCAAAGGTTACTGATTGATTGCGGTCTGACGCACATATCGTGACGCATGCAAAGAAAACCCTATCACGCTCCTGTCTGCACGCCTTCCTCAGACGAAAAGGAAGGCACTTGCTTGCTAGAATCTGGTGAGAGATAGCTGCACTCACTAGAATCGTCTCGCTTACTGTAACCCGAATTGTGTTAGTACATCTTCTATAGACGTCACGTAGCGAATAAAGAGCTTTTGTGAAAGAAAGAGGAATTCACAACAACGAGAGGTGTTTAAATAAATGAAAACGTTTCACAATTTTAGACTTGTTACAGTTTTTTATATCCCTTCTTTATTCTCTTTGCTAATCACTACTGTTGCGTCCAACACTGATTGTTGATCATTTTCGGCGAAAATTCAGTGTAAGCTAGAACGAAAATAGGAAGGTGTTTCAAGTAAATACAATAGTTTTCCTATAATGCGCACTTAATGCAGATTTTACAATTTTTTCTGCTGTAGCAGTTAGATATAGTCCTAAGCAACCCGTGCGTATAGTAACAGGGTTACCGCAGAATGCGGGTGCTATGTGGTGACGTAGTGTTTGTCCACACTGTGCGTCTGCAGGTGGGTGTAGAAGTTTAAAGACGCCCACAGGATCTTGACGATTGTGCTTCAACAATGCTGGCAGGAGGGCTGTTATTGCGTGCCTGGCCTAGCCAGAGAGAATCGTTGTGATTCTACAGGGTGTTCCAAAAGAGAGGTCATCAAGGGGTTATTTCAGAGAAGACAGTGAGCGACCTGAAACGACCTATCACGAATGATAGTCCTTGGGTGGGCCTTCATTTTATGGGGGTGCGCGGGAACTGCTACCTCAACGTGTACATGGTACAGACAGAAAAGCTGCGTAACCACTTTCCGGAAAAGTCACTTTTTTTGTTCTCTGAAGTGGGGAATGTGCGGACTGCGGCTGGAACCTGTTGAAAATGATCTCCAGTCAGAAACGCATCGATTGGTATCCTAAAGTTCCCAGATACTCTCAGGGTTACTTCGCGGAGGAACCCAAATATTGACTCCATTGATGGGGTGTGACAAGTCGATTTTTTCCGTTTATTTGCGATTTTTCTGAAGTTTTGCATGCTTTTCTTGATTTGAATGACATTTGTGGGTAAACAGTGCTCAATGATTGCATTTCCGTTAATGTTATCCGAGTTTTACTGAAAAACGATGAACAAACGAATCCAGTCTTTGGTGCTGAGATGTAGTTATTGTGATCAACTTTTTCAGTAAAACTCGAATAACATTAACGGAAATACAACTATTGGGCACTATTTACCCACAAATATCATTCAAATCAAGAAAAGCACGCAAAAACTTCAGAAAAATTGCAAATAAACGGAAAAAATCGATTTGCTACACCCCATCAATAGAGTCAATATTTGGGGTTCCTCCGCGAAGTAACCCTGAGAGTATCTGGGAACTTAAGGATACCAATCGATGCGTCTCTGACTGGAGATCATTTCCAACGGGTTCCAGCCGCAGTGCGCACATTCCCCACTTCAGAGAACAAGAAAGTGACTTTTCCGGAAAGTGGTTACGCAACTTTTTAGCCAGTATCAAGTACACATTGAGGAAGCAGTTCCCGCGCACCTTTAGACAAACACCATGTCACCATAGAACACTAGCATTCTCTGGTGGCTCTCTGCTGGTATTATACCTTCCACCGCCAATATCAACTAAAGCCCACAACTTACGTCTTGGCCTCGGAAATGGTTGGACTTATTCAGACTGATAAGTCAATCTCTAAAATGACGGGCTGTAACCTATTTGTACTAATTCTGACATCGTTTCAACCCTTAATGTAACGAAAGGACGGCGGCGAGAGTACTTAGTCACGGTTCCAGTTTAGGAACATTAATACCGAGTACACGTATCCCATACAGTTCGCACGCGTACTTTGGCATTGTATAATAAAATCGAAACTATTACATTATTATGACGTTACTATTTTCGCAACGCCTGTTGCCATACACTACATAATGTGACGAGCATATTGTATCAGAAGGACGGGGCTATTTGACCGCACCAAACATGACCGCCGATACTTTTCACCGCCCTGAAGCAAGTTTATTGTGAGGAAAAGAGCAATGCAGATATTTTGAAACAAGAGGAATATGTAAACTCTGAAAAAATAAACTTGAAAGATAAAGTCAACGAATATTCAAATATTCAGCCTTTGCGATGTGAAGCACCAACTTAAGTTGTCAACCAGTTGACCTGTGACCGAGTGAAATCATGAGCGGAAAGTGGAAATGTAACAATATCTTCAAATAGTGCGCGGCAGTTAAGCGCGGCAAACCCGAAACGTTGTGGGTTGACCGCGCAACAAGGTTAAGCTGACCATCTTCCGCGAGTACAAATCGTACAACGACAAGCTCGAATTTTTGCGTGTTAAATTTCTAAGCTTAACTCTAATATGCAATTCTGCTAAAATTTATTCTCTCTTTCAGTAAACTTATTTCTGTATATCTTTCTGTTTCATGTATTATGTGACTATGAAATGTACATGACTGTTTATTTTTCTTTCTTTAATCTTACTCGTTTGTGCTATGCCTGGTATAATTCCTTCTCACAACAAGCTAACTTCAAAGGAGTCAAATACCGTAAATCCTCAAATAAACGCCCCCCTCACACCTTGATTGAAAAAATAGACGCCCACCCTCCAATAATCGCCCCCTTCAGAGTGATTAAAACATTAAACACATGTGCAGTGTTGGTCAATAATGCACTCCCAACTCAAATACGACTACTGAAAATGCTCAGTCTTTGTATTTATGAATGATGTTATGTTGAAGTGACGACTGAAAACACAAATGCCCTCTCTCCAACGAGTGCGTCATTCAAACATCGATTGAAATAATAATCGCCCAACCTCCAATAAACGCCCAACCTCTAATAGACGGCCCCCCTCACCCCTCGATTGAAAAAATAGACGCCCAGGGGGTTTATTAGAGGATTTACGGTATCTCAGCGGTCAAATGTTCGGCGCTGTCAAATGTCAGTCTCCCATATCAGGCCTTAACAGCATGTTGTTAGGCTAGTCTTCACAATTAGTGGCAAAGTTTTATTGGCTATACGAACCTTTCCATAAAGGCGTTGATTTCGTCATTTACGTCGGATTCATAACTGCTCACATGCTACTGCGTAATTTCATTATTGTTGTAAGATTCTTCCGCGCCAAAAATTCATTTTGCGCTAAAATTTTTAGTAGTCGATATCCTTCGTCAGCCCCAAATAAGTAGTGTGCGTGATGAAATTCAAATCGGGCTTAACACCATAACGTATAAGCCTCTAAAAAATTTGTAGAGAACGGAATCAAGTGCCGCAATTGTTGCCATTGCCAATAACTTATAATGTTGTTCGGGTTAATCAAAACATAGCAACTTTTCTTAGACAAGAAATGCTGAATATGAACGAATCTCGCTTTTTTCAGTCAGAATTAGTTCTTCTTAATAAACCAAAGACAGGTATTTATCCAGTAAACTTACGAATATGAGTCGAGCAGACGAGCGAACTCAATGCAAAACGTTAAATTCATTTTTAATTGAATATTTCTGCCCAATAATTTGCTTTAAAAGCAAACAGTTCATTCACGTTTCCATACAGAAATCATTTGATAACGAATTGTCTTTGAAGGATGAATTCATGATGGACTGTCTTGTGAAACATTTGCAGGAAAACTCATTTTTCAGGCTATTGGGAAAGGTTATTTTAGTGATGTTCATATGGGAATACTCTCATTGTCAACTGGGAAAATACCCGTAGCAGTCAAAGCGACGAAGAGGAAGACGGGCTCAATAAACGAGGAAGAAAGCGAAGATATTCTTAAACGTCAGAGACAAGCGCTAAGAGACGAGCTATGTATATTTGCTCATCTTCAGTCTTCGTCCACAGGTGGACATGAAAATGTACTTAAACTTTTGGGAGCTATCACGACTATTAAAACCGACTTTTGTCTCTTGACCGAATATTGCGAGTGCGGAAGCTTGGATCGTTTTCTTCAAGAAAAATGGAAGAACGGTGATTTCGAGGATGAACTTGTTTTCGAAGAAAATGGAAATGAGCAAATTTGGGAGGTATGAAACGAGACAAATTCAGCTTTGAAAAACCTTCGCATGCGTTGAAAATTACCGGTTCTCTCGGGTAAAAGTATATTTTTTTGGTGATAATTTGATTCCATTCTATTTTTCTGAAGTTGGCAACTGAAATCTTATTGAATCGAAATCCTAAAACGTTACAGGAATTAGGCACACTGCATATTTCCACTTTGAATTTATCATTTTCTAAATCATATGGGACATGTTTATCTAAAACGAACTCACTGAAGTGACCAATCTGAACTGTCAAGATACACATCGCCGAAACACACAACCTTCGCCATCAAATTGTGAATAAGAAAAATTCATGAATATCTTAGATATAGCTAGCAATCTTTCAGATTCAGCGCGATTCGGACTGGGGAGACAATTATCAATCTCGACGAGAGAAGGGCTTGATCACAACGAGCGATTTATTGTGGTTCGCACTGCAAATTGCAAGAGCAATGCAATTTTTAGCGGCTATGAACGTAAGTGAAAATTGATATTTACTGCTTTTCGGTGTTCAGTTCGAGCTCCGCATCTGTCACTAATACATGGTTTTGATGATTTAGGTTCTACATCGAGATATTGCCGTCCGTAATGTTCTTCTCAAGTTGGATTATACTCTGAAAGTTGCTGATTTCGGGCTATCAAGGAAACTGAAGGAGAATGATGAAGCATACTATATTGGGAATGAGGGAACTGTTCTTCCAATTCGATACATTGCTCCTGAAACAGTAACATCTGGTCGCTTTGCGATCACTTCTGAATATTGGTCGTTCGCCGTTGTTGTCTGGGAACTATTCACATTTGCTGAAAGACAGCCATACTCCAAAGAATTCGATAGTTCTGAGAACAGTGTACAATTTTTTGGTTTCTTAGTTGAACATTTGTCGTCTGGTCACCGCCTAGCAATTCCAAACAACGTCCCACACCAGATGTGAGTTCTTATATACTGCAATTTGGGGTAATGACTTTGAACTTAAGCTGGCAGAAAGGTATAGTTAATCAGATGGAGTGGGGATGAAAAATTTCGGAAAATGGAAGGGAATTGTCCTTGTTCCCCCTTACCTTGCCTCTAATGTTACTTAAACTGTTTGAATATCCTGTGCACCCTTTATTACATAACTCCTCTGCTAAAAAGTGAAGCAATCAGTAACGGTAATATATTTATTATTTCTTATCACTTGCAATTGTCATTCATAAAGAAATCCACCTGATTCGGGTAGCGAGATATTACAGGGTGTTCAAACTTTTTCTGACACATTACAAACGAATGGTGTTAAGCGCAGAGTGGTCCAATTTTTCTGAGCAAGAGCTCATTCGAAAGCCCCACTTCTGGATTTTTTCGGCGCCCTTTCAAAATTTTTTCAAGGGTACTCTTAGGACACACCCCCTTGGAAAAAAAAGTTTTCGGAAACTGCTTTTTTTCGCCTCCACATGCAGAGAGGAATCCAAGCTTTTGGCACTCTGAGAGACAAAAGAAAAGGGTTTTCAGTAGAGGAATATCTCGTAATATCCATTTTTTCGAAAAGAAATTTCGTCAATTCTCAAAAAATTTTCAAAAAAATTTCTACCACTCGACTATAATGGAACTTCAATTTCTCTTCCAGAGAACCAAAAAATTTTTTCGAAAAGACGGTTACCCCGAGATTGTCCCTTAGAGATAACCTTTTTGTTTTGTTTCTCAGTATTCAAAAACTTGCATTCCTCTGCATCTGGAGGCTAGAAAAAGCAGTTTCCCGAAACCTTTTTAATCCAAGGGGGCGTGTCCTAAGTGTACCCCTGAAAAAAAATTTTAAAAGTGCGCCGAAAAAACTCCAGAAGTAGGGCTTTCGAATGAGCGCTTGCTCAGGAAGTTTGGGCCACTCTGCGCTGAACACCATTCGTTTGTAATGTGTCAGAAAAAGTTTGAAAACCCTGCAGTTTCCTGACCGGTAAACTGGCCATGCCTGTTTTATGGTCGTTTGCCTAATATTCGTTTAAATTTTGTTGACTTCAGAAAGATTCTTCTTTCAAGATTATGGCATTCAGAACCAAAGCAACGGCCCTCATTTGAAGTATGCAGAAAAGTCATAAGGCAAGAGTTGATGCAGTCGTGTCCAAATGTAAGACAGCGACGCTGGTGTATTTTACATTTACCATTATTTTCATAACTTTTCAGCTGCGGATACTTTGTGAGGGCTTAAAATGACTGATGCCATTTGAGAAGAAAGTGAAGAGAAATAAGCGATTTTAACGAATGTATCATGTATACCAACGAGCATCAGTTTATGAAAATACAGCATGAGGAAACGGAAATTATAAGATGGTATCGAGATTTGGGATGCAATAAGTAACGAAATTCGATCCCTTTAAGACCTTGGGCCGGTTTCACATCGCGTACTTTAACTGAAGTTGGACTTTACGCAATGATAAAGGATAGGCCTTAAGTATGACTTTAGCTAAAGTACGCGATGTGAATCCGGTCCCTTCACCTCTTAGCATAAATATTCACTTTTGATGCAAAAAGTAACATGATTCCTGTCTTTAGTTTATTTCATAAATGGAATCATCGATAAGTTTACTTTTAGATACTGCTCAAAGAGAAAGTGCCCCATCATGCATCGGAATACTCTTTATTTCGTCTTGAAGAAGATGTAAATGAGAAAACATCGAAAACTCAAGTTTACACGCAGTTAGAAATAGATAGCTCTGCGCTGTCTTTAAGAGAAATCCAACAAAGAGAACGTGACGAAATAATGAGACGAAAAAGAATTAAACGCCGAATTATTATCGCCGCTGGAGTTTTGGCTGTTGTATTGATGCTAACAGCATTGGGCCTCATTCTGCGTTTTACACTGATTCCTGAGACGAAAAACGTCACGTCCATCACAGACTCAAGTATGTCACATCTTTTATTAATAATGAAAAGATTAGCTAAATAAAGCTGAGAACTTCACTAGAGTTATCAGTGACGGGACAGCACTGGCATTCAATTATAATTTTTCTCAACGATGATAAGTATTTATTGTTTATCGTTTACTATTCAATAAGAATATCATTCCTAGTGAAATAGTACATTTAAGATATAATTTCTTTAAGCAGCATGCTTGCTTTAACACAGTTTGCAAAGTGTGTCTAGATTTCGCCTGATTTTGTCCCTATCTGTTGTTCAGTCTGTTACTATCGCAAATGGTGTTTAAAATATTTTTCGTTTTCTTGGCAAATCATTGAAGGAAATTCAAATTATAAGAGAAAAATGTAACCATAAATCAGCGTTTCCATCTCGCAGTCAATAGGATATCTTGAACAATTTGATAGTCTACGCACAGTTCTGCTTCAATGCTGAGATGAAAAAGTTTTCTGACAAACAAAAGGAAGGTCGAATATCTGGCTTCTCATTTTTTTAGTTTATTAAAATAACCTCATTCAATTGCCCTCAGCCAAAGTTACTCTATGAACTAACATAATACTCGGCTTGCCAACAGCGCCATATAAGTTGTCAAATTCGGGCAGGGACGGAGCTTAATTTTAGCCTAAAGTAAGTCGACATAATTGCGACCACTCGTTTTTATTTTCTCGAACTTTTGTACTTTTCAGTAGAAGGTTCTTGTGATATCCAGGTGTGCTGCGCAGAGTAGGTAGTTGGCTATATTGCTTTACTCGAAAGCAGATGAGAAGAGTGAGTCGTGTTAAATAGTACAGCGTCCTTATATCATAGCAATAAACTAATAAACAAATCCACGTATATCACGCTTTGCTAACAATGTGATGGCTAGTACGCCAATGCTCTCAGATAGTATTAAGCATTCGCGAACATTACTAAATAGTAAATCCAGATGTTTTCTCTTAACTAGCACAGAATTGTGCCTACCGCGTGTTATGTACAGCAAGGATTTACTTATCTTTAGCTTTTTGAAGGATATCCAATTGAAAACTAAAATATTTGTTACGTTTTTTTATTGTTGAGGCGATCCGGAGTTGTCTGATTTGGCCAGAATAAACGATACCGCCGCTTTAGTAAGAACTGCTGAAGCCCAATTGAACCTGTTTATTATGCAGCAAAAAGGGAAAGACTTTAATCAATCAGACGAAGAAGTTTTGAAATGGTTCAAGAAATCAGCCGAACAAGGGGACAAATTTTCGCAAAATAAGCTGGGCCTTATGTATTTGATTGGTAAAGGTGTGCCTCAATTAGATGAAGAAGCTGAAAAATGGTTCAGAAAATCGGCAGAACAAGGAGATGCAGATGCGCAACATAGCCTGGGAGTTATATATACATATGGACATGGCGTTAGTCAATCTTACGAAGAAGCTGTCAAATGGTACAGAAAAGCTGCTGATCAAGGACACGCAAAAGCGCAATCTAACCTTGGAGTAATGTATTATAACGGGCGAGGAGTGCCTCAATCGGATGAAGAAGCTGTCAAATATTACACAAAAGCCGCTGAACAGGGATATTCAAATGCACAAGCTAACCTGGGATGGATGTATCAAAATGGTAAAGGCGTTAATCAGTCAGATGAAGAAGCTGTCAAATGGTACAAAAAAGCCGCAGAACAAGGACATGCAATTGCGCAAAATAATCTTGGAGTGATGTATCGGAGTGGGCAAGGTGTGCCTCAATCAGATGAAGAAGCTGTCGTATGGTATAAAAAAGCTGCAGAACAAGGGGATTCAGATGGGCAATCTAACCTTGGAGTAATGTATTATAACGGGCGAGGAGTGCCTCAATCAGATGAAGAAGCTGTCAAATGGTTCAGAAAAGCCGCTGAACAGGGAAATTCATATGCGCAATCAAATCTTGCAATGATATATATGGAAAAACAAGGCGATCAGTAATCCAGTTGATATGCTGTTTGATCAACAATACAAAAGTGACTTTCGACAGAATTATTCGTCAGTTATAATGCATTCTTCGCATTCTTTCTTTTGGTCAGCTGCCTTATGCTTCGATCAGATGCTCACTGGTCCATATGTACTTGTAAACTGACAAGGATATAAAAGAGCGCTTTTCAAAATTCTCTAATCATTTATGGTTGAATGGCATACAGAATAATTTCTATTGGTTATATTATTCAAAGTGATTCACTCATGTTTTTACTGTGTAGTAAGCATGCACCCGCTTTAGGCTGAATTCAAAACCTGTTCCTGCATGGATTTGACAAATTTTTGGGCGTTCCTGGAAACTTCAATTCCAGGAGAGAAAGCACTGAGTAACTTTGGCTGATGGCACCTGAATGAGGTTTTACTCAATGTCCAAAAAACGGAGAGTTGAAAACCTTAATTTAAAATTTATTCTTCATTTTTCAAAATTCTGCCTTACATTTCAAATTCACGCACTTATTCACATTCACATTCACACATTAGAATTCTTTCCTAGCTCTAATTGGTTGATGCACTGGTCATCGATCGTGGCTGCATTTCTATTATCAGCATGTCAGATTTTATGTTTTAACTTTTTTTAAACAGAAAATGTGTCTGCAGTTTGGCAAAAATTTAGTAGTTGAACTAAACTGTTCTAAAAAAGAATGCTTCGGCGAAATCTGAAAACTCAAACTGTATCATAGCATTAAAGGTAAAGTTCGATGCTTTGAATAGTTCCTCTGAATTGCTTTCTGCACCCCTAAGTACCATTCCCACTTTAATGTGGACATTTTTTAAATTGAAGAGGACATTTTCCCTTGACATATCGATATGAACAATGTCCTCTTTGATTTGGAAAACGTCCTCTTTGAAATGAAAGTAACTTGTTTGATTTTGAGAGTGTCTTTATTTATGTGAAAGTGGTTCACATTGGTGTTCACTAAGGGCATTGATTCTCTTTGTATATGGCTCCTTAAGCTTGTTGTATAATATAAAATGTTAAAGTTTTCTTGATATTTTACCCGAAAGTGTTTTTCACGAAATATTGAGTATGAAAAATGAAGACAGTTTTTGAGTCATGAATAATACAAACTACATTTTATCAGGATTGACTTTGCTCATAAATGAGCTGAGCAAGCGTGTGCGTAGGCATATTCTCAAACTGAGCGCGTTGAAGCTGAACTAAGTAATGAAATGGGTTTATAACGGGCCACATCAACAAGATACGTTGTAGTGCATTACTCTACTGCAGGTCGACAGATGACAATAAACCGCCGTCAGATGACTGATAGTAAAGTAGTCGAGCTGAGATTGGTAAATAGTGAGAGAGACGTGAAAAATGTTCAATCGTCTGAGAGTTCACGTACATCTCATCGACTTTTGCGATTATTTATGAACAGCAGATATGCTTGTATCGTGATTAATCAGAGATGCGCTTCATCAGACTTTCGAAGTTGTCCTTTTTTTATTTGATATCATCAAGTGGTGATCTCTGCCATCCCTAATATTCGTCCGGCGAAGAATGCCAACATCTCGCCTGGTTGCCAAATTTGTTCAGTTTGCTTCTTTAAGATAGAGGGATTCGCTCTACTGTGACAATTTATACTTTAATTCGTTTGTTTTGGTGAAAGAATTGTAAAAAGAGTCCAATCAACTATGTAGCTGCTGGTTTCAGTTCTCAATTTTATTTTTGTTTAATAAAAAGGTGCATTCCTGTTTATATTGAGATAAATAAATGACTATAGCTAATTAGCCAAGGGATTGCTTTGTTGTTTGGTAATGCTGAAAAAAGGAAAGATTATGCTTGCCAAAAAATTCACCGTGTGGATATGATCACGACCAACTTTTAATCCTTCACTTTTTTAAGGCTTTCTTTCATCAAACGAAGAAGCTATCAAATTATTGATAAAATCAGCAGAACAAGGAAATGCACTTGGACAATATAACCTTGGAGTGATGTATGAAATGGGTAAAGGAGTGCCTCAATCGGAAGAAGAAGCTGTCAAATTGTACAGAAAAGCCGCAGAACAAGGACTTGCAGAAGCGCAAACTAACCTTGGAATGATGTATTTAATGGGTAAAGGAGTGCCTCAATCAGATGAAGAAGCTGTCAAATTGTTCAGAAAAGCCGTAGAACAAGGACTTGCAAGAGCGCAATCTAACCTTGGATTAATGTATGAAAAAGGTAAAGGAGTGCCTCAATCGGATGAAGAAGCTGTCAAATTGTACACAAAAGCCGCAGAACAAGGACTTGCAGGAGCGCAATATAACCTTGGAGTGAAGTATGAAAAAGGTAAAGGAGTGCCTCAATCGGATGAAGAAGCTGTCAAATTGTACAGAAAAGCCGCAGAACAAGGACTTGCGGATGCGCAATCTAACCTTGGAGTGATGTATGAAGAAGGTAAAGGAGTGCCTCAATCGGATGAAGAAGCTGTCAAATTGTACACAAAAGCCGCAGAACAAGGACTTGCTGGAGCGCAAATTAACCTTGGAATGATGTATTTAATGGGTAAAGGAGTGCCTCAATCATATGAAGAAGCTGTAAAATGGTTCAGAAAATCAGCAGAACAAGGGGATTCAGATGCGCAAACTATCCTTGGAGCGATGTATCGAAATGGGCTAGGCGTGCCTCGGTCAGATGAAGAAGCTGTCAAATGGTATACAAAAGCCGCTGAACAGAGAAATGCTAAAGCGCAATTTAACTTGGGAATTATGTATCACTTAGGACAAGGCGTTAATCAATCAGCTGAAGAAGCTGTCAAGTGGTACACAAAAGCCGCAGAACAAGGAAGTGCTAAAGCGCAATTCAATCTTGGATGGATGTATCAGATTGGGCGCGGTATTCCTCAATCAGACGAGGATGCTATCGGTTGGTACATGAAAGCCGCTGAGCAAGAAGATTCAAATGCGCAAGATAGCCTTGGTTTCATGTATTTGAATGGGCGAGGTGTTCCTCAGTCGCACAAAGAATCTATTAAATGGTATACAAAAGCCGCTGAACATGGGCATGTCGACGCTCAATTTAATCTTGGATTCATATATTTGAATGGATTAGGTGTTCCTCAATCAGATGAGGAAGCTATCAAATGGTTCACAAAAGCTGCTGAACAAGGAGATACAAACGCGCAGTTTATTCTTGAATTTATCTCTGATTATGGGCAAGACGTGTCTCGGGCTAATGGAGAAATGGTTAAATTGTTTATAAAAGCTGCCGAGCTAGGAAATGCAGCTGCTCAAAATAACCTTGGATGGATGTATTATATTGGATTAAGTGTTATTCAATCAGATGTAGATGCTGTTAAATGGTTCAGAAAAGCCGCAGAACAAGGAAATTCAGCTGGCCAAAAGAACCTTGGTTCGATGTATGAAAATGGACGTGGCGTGCCTCAATCAAATGAAGAAGCAGCTAAATGGTACAAAAAGCCGCAGAACAAGGAGAACTGAAATTCGGCATAACCTAGGATTAGCATATGATAAAGCATGACGGGCTTAATGAAACCGATGTAACTTAAACGTTTCGTGGACTGTGACATCATCATGTAGTCAAGTTCGGTCAGAAACGATAACTTTTTGTGGTACTTGTTTGATGCATGCAGTAATGAAGAATTTAATTCACACCATATATTGTATTCTGGTATTGCCTTTGTTATTTGAGGGAACGAAAGATCATTTAGTGTAATTGATACACTTTCTCCGTTGTGCAATGCTTATGATGGTAATTTAGGCTTAGAATTATGGCCTGAAGGGGATTTTCAAAGAGTGCAGCATGTTTACGAAAAGGCTCCGAAGTGACAATTATTTTCTTTCGAATCGCCTCAATGAGGGGAAAATGAATGATTGTAAATTTCTCATCACGGTCATCCCCGCAAGAAGATAGAAGAGGATAGAAAATTAAGATGTCGTAGGATGTTACAGTAATTTGACTGACGTAGTTGAATTCCATGGTGGGATTATGATTAAGCGTCATTTTATCGAGCGCACTTTATCGAGGTCTCTTTTATCGAGATCTTTTTTATCGAGAACATTTTTATCGATGGTCTTTTCTATCGAGGGTCTTTTTTATTGAGGATACTTTATATCGATAAACTTTTTTTATCGAGATGGTTATTTTTTCGCTTTTATTTTCACATTTCTACACAGAGTCCAAAGGCAAACAGAAGTACAGAGTGTTCAAATTTTTTCTCACCTGTTTGTTTTTTGAATAACTTTTTAAAACCTATTTGATTTACTTGTTTCTTCCTTTATTCGATTTACAGGAAACTAAGAATTGTTTTGGTATTATGCACAGCTCAAGCGGATAAATATGAAGGAAGTTACAAGGGTTTTAATTGAGGTACGCTGTTTTTCACAAAATGAGGTTCAGGGTCCGCCACTTTATGATAGATTTTAAATTGCTACAATTTCTGAACCACAGCACCGATTTTGCTGAAATTTTACAGGAATGTTGCAGGTTGACTGAATGTTTGTCATTATGAATTTCAAGTCATTTAGTTCCCGCATTCTCTGTAACCAAGCGTTTGAATGCAACCATCGCAATTCAACTGATTTTATGCCGAACAAAACGTTTTGTATTTTGAATAACTTGGCCCAGAATAGTCCAGATGAGCTGAAACTTGGCAGAAATAATCTAAAGATATAGGGGCTTTGTTTGAAAAAAGAATTATTGAATTTGGTCATTGCGTCTTTAAAGATGTGGTGATGCAGTGATAAAGCACTTATTTTTATGGACGCGTGAAGTAATGGTTATGAGCGTCGCATGCAACTCGCTGGAAAATGAGTGCTCTATGTATGCATAGCCATAGCTTGACAACGCCGTGACTAGATTCAATAATTCTTTTTTAAACGAAAGCTTAATATCTTTAGATTATTTATGCTAAGTTTTAGCTCAGTTGGATTATTCTGGATCAACTTATTCAAAAAATAAACTTTGGATACGGCGTGAAATCAGCAGAACTGAAACGGTTGTACTTGAACGCATGGTTGCAGAGAATGCGTGAACCAAATCACTTGAAACTCATAATAACAAACACTCAGCCAACCTGCTACATTGCTGTAAAATTTCAACAAAATTGGTTGCGTGGTTCAGAAATGATAACAATATCAATTCCACTATAGCTACGGTGCACACCCAGTACTAAAATCCGAGCATGAAGAAAAGTAAATAGAAACGAGGCCGAGTTCTACCGCACTCGGCTGAAACGTGCTATAGTAAAGTATTTGGCTATTTCTAAAGCTCATGCGCATGCAGTGGATCTCGAACATCGTTAATCCACCATTGTCGGAACATGTGCAGACTAGTAGTGTAATTTCTTGGACGTTTTTTGTTAGTAGACATTTACAATGCCTCGGTCTGCGTTCGCTAAGCACTCATCCGCGAAACCTTCCCTTCGACCACTTTTGTTTAAAAAAGTGATATCGTCAAGCGTTCTGTGATTTGATACTTCTGAAAAACTGGAGCGCAGACCCCCAAAGATCCGAATTGAGGTGCAGAAGTCGTACAATTTTCGATACCATTTTGACTTTGCTCTCCAACGCTTCGACGATGGCTCGGAGAGTCTAGATGTTTGTTCAAGCATTTTTTGGACAACTTGGTCGTTTCATAAGTGAAAAACGAAGTGCACGCGTTTACACCAATCATCTCACTATTCAGCATCAACGACTGATATAACCAAGCTGGATCACAAATGCTATGATTCGGATAACAAAAAGCGAATATCGGATATGCAGCTCTTAGGTTCTTCTAATGCGGGTGGATGCCGGAAGTAAGCGCTAGATTTTTCTTCGTAGCGCAGCAACCGATCTGCATCAGCTGGCCGAACAGGACGAGGAATTCGATGACCGAGATGACGCTCAGACCCAGCCACAAACCGATTTGACCACCAAAGTCTGACGCCAGACTCACGAACTGAAATAATAATTGTTTTATAGCCGCAAAAATGAAGAAGAAGGTCCCAAGTATTGCAGACCAGGTACCTTTTTGAAGCATAGACTTAGCTTAGAAAAATCCCTAAGCCTAAGCATCAAAAAAGGTTAGAGTGCGATACTTGGGAAAGAGAGACGGCACCTCGTAGGCTGGCGACTCGTCCAGTCGTTCGTAGTTGAGCTTCTCGTAGAAGATATGAAATTAAAAGGCCTCTCAGAAGGTTACTTTTATGCACATCGACTAACCTCGACCAGTGCGCCGTTTTTGTTGAACACTTCAGTGCAGGACTTTGATCCGTAATCGCCGTCTTCACAGTCGGCTACAGTCGACAGCGAGCCGCTCGGCCATTTTGCCGCCGACACCGTCACATCATAGACACCTGAAAAATGCACTAGTCAATTACGAATTCACTAGTAGTCCTGGCAAAAGAGGGCTGCCAATCGCTTTCAAGTATCAGATATGCAACAGAGTATAGCTGGTTAGTAGATTAAAGAGAGGTAATGCTTTTAAATTATTTTTGCATTGTTAAGTCAATCAGTAATTCTTTCTGCTCTATTAACTAAGCTTAAAACAAATTGCAAAACTGGTAGGCCTTCCATGCCTGTCTGGTGGCCGTATATGGATTCCATTTGAATCACGAATCAGGAATCACAAATTAATCGCGATGCACACAAGTTAAGACATATTTAAACTACAAAAATGACGAAACGCATACCCTCCTCGCATGGTTGTTGGCAGTCATTAGCCGAATCCGTATCGAACGTCTGGGGTCCCCAACACTGGTCTAACAAAGCAGCATAATTATTGAATATGATCGTCGTAATAGGAAATCAAACGACAAACAGTTTGCATCAAATGTGCATTTTTTCAGGTTGACGGAGGGGAGCTGAGGATAGCTGGGGTCGGAGCAGGCGCACTCGCTCTCCATCTGGCTCTGGAATTGCGACCGCTGGCAGCCTTCCGAAGAGTATTCGCCGGTGTACAGATAGCCGGGTGGCTTCTTGTAGGTGCAGGCGCCGTACGGTGGGCCCAGCCGGTGGATTTCACGCTGAACAAAATATTCACATTGTTGACAAGCATTGATTGCGCTGCGATGTTCTTACGAATGTCACGCCCATCGACGTCGCGCTGCCCACTTCCACGTTGTAGCCGAAAATGTCGGCGAACGGCATCTCTGTCTGATTGTGGATCACTACGCGCACTCCTGCCGCTTCCGAGATTGAGAGGTACTCCGAGACGTTTGACTTTAAGATGATGCGTAGGCCTGTAGTAAACATTCTGTCATTTATACGTCCGAACGAAGTGAACAATGTTTAATTAAAATGATCAACGTATGAGCAAAGATTTGATCATTTTGAAGTTTTGCGTCGTTTTTAAACATGAGATGGTACTCAAAAGATGCAACGCTTTCAATAATTTTCATACTGATTTATAATAAAATATCCATTGAAAGCAATTCAAAATTTTGATCGATCTTCCGCGCGTGTCAAAGTGACCGACCACCTACACTCGTTCGTGCTGAACTTTGATCCAAATGAATGACGTCATTTGTTCAATGTACATTTTATAATGCCAAACTAAAGGCCTACCGTATATAGGTCCGGCTCGTTTGGCCTGGTATTTGATGGGCACTCCGCCATTGAAAGTAAAACATCTGCCCATCTTGGGATCGATGTATTCGTCAAAGTCACTAAAAGACAGATTGAAATCATTCAGTAACATGTACCACAGATTCACAGCCTTATTAATGCTTAGGCTTGGGCATAGCAAAAACCCTAAGCATGAAAGAGGCGGTGTGTGTGGATACGGGTCATTAAGTTCAAGCTCACGATGTAACGTTGCAGTCTTGTGTATTGAAACTGCAGCTGCGAATAAAGTCCTCTTTCGAGGCGACAGCAGCTTCCGCAGAATACGTAGACATGATCAAAGTGAGCAGATTGCGCGCTTTCGCTTGCAATGCCGCAGTGTCTCGGATGTTCTATAGACAGAAGATGAGAGAGCGATTAAGTGGCCAATCAAAGTCCTACCGTAAACCCATATTGATTGGTTAATTCTTCAAATTTAGTGTTTGCAGTCGTATTGCAGCCTGCGGCAGAACAACCGGAGCGTCGAATCGCATATTCATAGGTATCCATCTGAACGGAAGTTGAATTCGAATGTATGTAATATTTTGTGATCCTCTGCCCCTTATGCTATGCTAACACACCCACACAAAAAGAAATCATAATTAAAGAGTTTTTTAAAATTTCCTTTCATTCTCTGTCATTCATTTTTCCTGATAACCAAAAAATTACAACAATATTTCTATCATCTTTTGCATTAGCTAAATTTATAATAATATAAAATGAACAGGGCATAGGATTATTGATTTTTCTGGAACACTGTTTGTAGCGGATTACTCACCAGTTGCTTGACTTCGGGGTACTTATCGGTGACGCTGCGACGGAAAGGGTTCAGATCGCACACAGTGATGGCTGGAAAGGGGCGCTGAAAGAAGAGATTTTTTAGCAAAGAAGTATACAATAGAAGGAAGCGAATCCGACTTGTTCGAACTTGAGCTCTATGCCGACTGCGACGTCGAAGCGCAAGTACTGGATGACCAGCAGTGTGACTTGCCAGATGAGCAGGCCCGATGCGACCAGCGTGATGATCACCCAGAACAGAATCAAACAAGTGTGCTTCGACCGACCAATCAGCGGAATTCCGTGACTACTCGTCCATATCGAAAAGTCCAGCAGAACCTGAAGAACACTTTTTAGCACTCTCGCCGTCAAAACTTTTGTCTACCGCTTTGGTTGCAGATGTTTTCGATGGCTTTGTTGGAATAGTCATCGTGGCTGTCGGCTTCGAGCGTTCGAAACAGTGGGGACTGGAGAGAAGGATGACTGTGTCACGAGTGAAAGTGAGCCGAGTTCGCCATGGACGACCGTCGTCGCGTGGTCACCGTTGCCGTTGTGCCTCCTGACGCCGTCGTCAACCATGACTATTGCCACCGCTTTATCGCTATAAATTTATTATTGGTTTCTAAGCAGTGGTGCTAATTGTTTGTCTGACATCTCCACACTACATGAGGTGTTTTGCACAGAATGGTTGATAGCGTTGCTAGAATTAGTGGCGAATACAAAATGGAGAGGAAAGACATCGAATGTCATACGGAGGGGGGCGTCGGTGTTGAAGTGTATCATCGCATTGTGTAATACTCTCATCGGTCAAAGCAAAGGATGGGATGTAATCGCGAATGGATAAAAAGAAAAACGATTGACGGGATAAAACGTGTTCTAGGTCGGTCAGGCGCAAAAGTGGAACAGAACGACGGAGTCAGGTCAACCGGGACTGCGGTGGATGGACGCAGACAGTCACTCTCATCTCGCCAACATCGTCTGCCATGAGATGACTCAGCGGTCTGCGCCGTCGACTGTAGGCGGAAAGTGGCCGGAACAGACGGTAAAATGCACTTCTGTGCTCGCGCTATTGACTCTATTTGGTATTATGAGTGTGCTAGTTGGATACGTCGACCTACGGCCGGCGACTTATACGGGCGACTACCACTGGAAACGATTCGAACAACTGCCATTTTCGGGTATTCTGGAGGCGCGCGGCAACATGTCTCCTTTCATGCCCGTCCCGACTTATATCAAGCACGCCAACGCCGAACCCTTGCGCCCTCTCTACGCCTACTACGACCCCCGATTCCAGCGCATCAGTGTACTCATTCTGTCCAGCGAAGTGTTGAACGCCACGGCCTACTGCCGCTATTTCGACGACGCTTACGCCGAGTTCAAAGCGGCGCACAGGACCGTTGTTTATCCCGACTATGTAGTCAACTGTCCACCGGCCGAAAACATTAAGTACATATTTGTCACTGGAACGGCGCACGCATCAGTGGAAAAGAAGCAAATGATATCAATAACCATCGTGCCACCAGGTGAGATAATATAATTGGTAATAGAGACATCTACAAAGCTGCAAATCGCTGCAGGACCCCCACTCGACACGCTGGCCATTTGCCTCTGCCCCAATCTACGGCGATTACCATCACTGGTTCCTGCTACTACAATTCGTCGAGTTTCACAGAGCGAACGGAGCGAGTAACTTCATCATCTACCACATCAACAGCGACAACGCCACGCGCGCGCTGCTCGACCACTACGGGCGACGCGGCGTGGCTCAAGTGATCGATCTGCCCGATCCGAGGTCGAATCTATGCGCCGGTGCGCATCGCTGTCGGCATAACTTCCAGATACAGGACTGTCTCATGCGCAGCGTCAATCGCTTCCGCTATGCCGCAGTCATCGACATTGATGAACTGATGGCGCTCACCGATCCGACAAAAACAATGCTCGACTGGCTGAGGTATGTTTTTTATGGTTTTCGTGGAGGGATTTCGGTTTTCGGGGTCTGGCTGGCCGACTTGGAGTAGGGGCGATGCAAGATGGGTCAATGGGGTAAAGCCCTCCAGTTTTCACAAAAATACTATAGATATTTACGAATCGTTACATCCAAATTTTCGAAACTCCTTGATCTTTCGATTTCTTCCTGTTTTTTCGGTTCTAACATAAACTCTGATTTAAGGGCAAATTCACCAAGAATTGTATTAAGGTTTCTAAATATGCCATATGAAGTGGTCATATCTACGCCGCACGAAAACGCCGCTTGTGAAAACCTCTGAGGCACACGCGTCCCCAATATCTCCCCAATGACCTGTCTGAACCCTTCATAAACGCATAATTAAGAATTAACTTTTTAGATCGATGGATAGACCATATTTCGGTTCGTTCCAGTTCAGATGCCGTTGGGCGATGCGCAAGTCGGTTGACCCCGCCCCTCATTACCTGTTCGACAGCGCCATTGACGAACTCGATCAGTTGGTCGAGAAGAAACTGCCAGCCATTCGATTCACCAAACTTAGTTCTCCAGCGCCACAGAGGCACACTTCCAAGTGTATTATCAAGCCTGAAGCCGTAGAATACATGGGCGTACACTACGTGCGTCAGTATAGCGGTGGCAAAGAAGCCTATAGGACTTATTTCGTCGAAGCTGAAGATGCTTACACGCGACACTATCGCAATCTGAGTACTTGGGGCGTAATTAATTTTCGCGAAGTTTCTAGCTTTGGACAATTTTCGATTGTCGAACTGCCGAGCAAGGTGCTGGAAGAAACCGTTAGTCGCTCAAAGTGCACTCTCCATGCGATTAGAAACATCACAACTCCAAGCTGTGCCCAGTACTATTGAAAGAATTGTTACCTCATAGTTGCCAAAGAAGTCGTTCTCGTAGCGTCAAAAAAAATAAAATTTTCGTTCCCCTTGCGTCGTACAGAGCAGATACACGATTTAATATACATTGAATTAAAAAAGCAGTTGCTCACTTGAAAGAATGGAGATATTCCTTGGACAGTCAAACGATGTTGATCATCATAGTTTTTGCGTTTAAATAAAACCACTATTTAAAGGTCTTCTCTTTAGACTATCTCAGGAGGAAGGCATTTATATCTATATATAATAAATGATAGAGTTTTATTCAAAATTCAACGGGGAGGGGGCTCTTTTAAAAAACCGCAAGTCGAACTATTCAAAACCGAATGAAATAATCGAAAATATTGACAGTGTCATTATTTCTTGTACGCCCGTTATATAATTAAATGGTTTTGCTGAAACGATCGACTCGCCGACTCGGAAACAATTGGAGCAAAGAATCGTTAATTGTTATGAGCGCCTTGGCAACTCCACATATCCGTTGGTGATGACGTGTTATTGGGTGATATAATCATGCTACCAGCCACAAACGGAGAATTTTGCATCATTCTCAGCGTTTTGCATCGCTGAAAGTCGTTAGCTTTTTGTACCTTCATAAACGCTGGCTCATGTCATTAGAACGTGCTGTTGTGAAGTGACATGAAGACAGCATCCTGCACAGTTTGTTCATACCCGGCCAATTCAGACTTACACTATGTCGTGGCAGCGGTATCCTCACCTTCAGCAGGGCTTCAATCAAGAAAATGACTATCGTTCTAAGCTGAACGCTCCAATCGCTGTCCGTGCCATTAATCTATACCAGCCGTCTGTTGCCGACAAATATTGTCATCCAAGTCTGCGAAATCAACAAACTTCATTTTATCAAGCGACTGCCCTCTCGGCATTTGGCTCAGCTGAACTATACCAACTACATACACAAGCTAGTAGTCACATCGTCCAGCTGCTTAATCAAAAGCGGGTGGACTGGAATGAAGAAACCGTGCTCAGCCGCGTCGAACCGTACGCTTACTACAACGCGATCCTGAACCACTCCCAGCATCCTGGCATCGAGTGGCCATACATCAAAAATAGCAATGGTCACGCAGAGTCGCCGATCAACAGAAAAATTTATGGTCTATTCATGGGCGCAGGTAGTAATTAGTCTACAGTTTTACTGCGAGTGCAATGTGCACCAAAAGCTGTATTAAGGATTGCTTTATGAGTGTCTATCGCTGAAAAGGGACTAATTCATTAGCCGAGAATTTTTTGGGGCTTATATCTTTTGGGATTGTGAATGGGGATTATAACTTAGGCTTCAAAATTTGTCTCCTCTAGAAAGCGCGCTCCTTACTCGCTAAAGGTAATCCATTTCGAGCTCGTCATCTCGAGTTGAATGTGCCCTGAAGTGATTCTTATCATGATCATGGTATCCTGATAATCTTTAGAGTGAAAAAATGCTAATGATATGGGCATTAAGGATTGTTCTCCTCACCTCTCTTCGCTGTCAAATATTATAATTGAACAAAGTTATTCTCGTATATTCTCGTTATTCAACATCGAATTTATTAATTTTTGAACATTACTTACTTTTAGGATCACTCTGGAAATCACCATTCGGTGATGTGTGCTACGAATACAAGATCAAAGATCTACTGCCAAACATCTCCAACTACCATCTATATTTCGCTGATTTCTTTTGTACCGAACATTCTCCTAATCATAAGATCACGCTCGTCGTGTGCCGTAAAAGACATGATGCCGATCTATTTTGTGAAAGACACGGCCTTGTCAAGCTGGACTGGCATGACAATCGATATTTCGAAGTTGATTATAACAATAACTTTCATGTTGCTAAAGGAAGAAGCCGTGGTACAATTTTTATTGACATATTTTATACTGAACTTTTGCAGCTTGATAAAGGCTATCGACATGAAGTTCATTATTTTGGTAAAGGTGATATGATGGAAAATCATAAGAGAAGAATGACTGATGGTATAAAGAGCAATCCATATTGTACGACATGTAATGTTGGTTTCGTTCCAAATCGTTTTTAAGAGGAGCTTCTGCTCCTGTCTCTAGGTTACTGATGTTTCAATATAAAAAGTATATGTTTTGTTCCAATGATAGTCGTTCTTGTCTATCTTAAAACTTACGAGTTTTTCAAAATAGGGTGTATGGACGAAGTCTCAAAATTAACTTGCCTTAGCTATGCTACTCCTGGGCATGGCGAATAAATTATGAGACACCATGTACGTCATTTACTTCGAATAGCTATATCAAAGTAGATGAAGACTTTCATTGCAGATCATTAAATAGGAGTGTTATCCCAAGCAAATGTGTTGCTTCCGTGTTCCAGTGATCGTATTTTTAGTCTTTCCAATAATTTTATTTCACTTATTCAGTTCCTGAAATTACTTTGTTTTGTTTGCTTTTGGTATGAATTTTGTACAGTTATACATTATAACAATTTATTAAGTTTGTTATAATGTGTAACTGTACAAAAATTCGAGTCGGGCGACCTCAGAGTAGGACGCCCTCAGAGGGATCAAGTTTTTTGAGCGCAAACCGATTTTCACAATTTCGTTTTCATTTGTCTTTTTCTCCTTACAATCATGCTTTGCAGCTCAACTACCGACCAGCTGGAGTCCATCTAGTTACAATGTAATGTAAATGTTGTTGAAAGAATAATCGATTGAGTTAACCATCGATTCGGTTTCCGTTGAATGCTTGTCAGACGGCTATTGTTTCAAACAATCAGTATTGGACGTATTAAAAAAACACTTCTTGAATAAGGTAAGCTAGATAACTGATATGTCCCCAAGTCTGGGACGGGTTTCTTTAGGTTAGTAGACCGGTTATCGTTATTTGAATCCTCCGCGTGCGCCGGAGCCACGTCGTACCGTGTCAATGAGTATCGCCTGAGGCGATTGGCTCGCCTTTTATAACAAGAGCAGCGCCTCATGTTGTTGTCCTAGTTGATCCCCTTTCGTAGCCTACTTATATAAACGGTCTTATACCACTCCATCTCCGGCCTCCCGGTCCCTTGAAGTCAGAATACAACAATAACTAAGGTATGCAGTTTATCTAATTAGCTAATTTTACTCGCCTAGTTTCGAAACGCTTAACAGAGCAAACAACAGGAATATTTATTCATTCTGACTGGTTCGGAATAAAGTACGCTCATAGTGTTGAACACGTGCCGGTTGCCATCTACAAACAAATTAGCGTACCTACATCATTGCAATTGTAGTGTCCACAAAAATACTTCACAAGTAACACTAAAATGACTAAAAACAAAAATTTTTATGATTCATGATTCTCAAATTACAATCACAGCATTTCCTGCAATTTTTGCTCTAAAAAATGCTATTGACTGTTTCCCAATCACAAAAACTATTGAAAAAATTTCTCCCAAAACCATTTTGATATCGAGTCCCATCCAAAGACTAAGATTGCCACCGAATTCGCCCAGAAATCCCTCAAACGTCCATTCATATTCCTCTTCAAATACTGCGTAACCAAACTCTTCGACTCTTAATATCAAATTTATCTTATTATTCGCAGTACTAAACCAATTGTCAAGCTTCCATCTGTAGGATTCGCGTCTGCATGAGCGCAAACAATTTTTTCGGCATTCAAAGTCATCAGCAGCGTAATATTTCAAGCAACTCTGATAAGTGGTCAAAGTGCATTCTTCAGATAAATTTGACACTTCTCGTATTGGTAAGCTTGCCGTCGTACAGTTGCACAACCTTATGATAAGTCTCGTCTGACATTCCAACCTATAGTAAGAGCACGAATTAGTTCACATGAATGCTCGGAAGCTTTTTATACCTACTCTAACCAGTGATCAATTTTTCCTTCACGGTACCGAGAAAACACTTTAGATATGAAGTAAGTAAACAAGAGATCCTCTAAGTGAGTTATCAAAAAGTTAAAGGGCGTATAGTTTAGAATTCCGCAAAGAAAAAATGAGTCAAAAGATGCGTACAAGTGCGGTTATTGGCCAGCAGCCATTTCTCTGCCTCTGTGGGAAGAAAACTGGATATGATCTGATTTTCCACAGAATTAATCGCTAAACTGGTCAATTTATCCATTGAAATATAATAGATCTACAGGGTGGGCCACAAAAACGCATAGTTGATTCACATTTTGCGGGAAATGAGAATTGTACCAAAATGATTACGCCGTTGGATGGCCCGCGGCCTAAACTTCGATCGATGTAATTCTTTTCTGGATGCACCCCCTAGGGAGCCTGGTGTACCCCTAAAAATATCAAGATTAGCGTGAGCGCTGTTTGTAAAAATGGTCCCCCTTTCATTTCCTTTTATGGATCATATTATACCTGCAAATCTCTGGTGACACATATTCATCGCAGTCTGGGTCTTCTTTTCTTCCTGGGAAAATCTGATCAACCTCTTTTGCGCCGATAATATATACTTGGATATATCCAATTTCAACAAAAATACTCTCATCAAACTTATTATCAGGCCGATAATGTCCATACATATCAAAGTATATCCCGCTGAAATTTAAATACATCACTGATGTTCATAAACAAAAAGGACAGATAATGGATGGGAAGATAAACCAGGTTACTTATGAGTAGGTGAGTAAAAAAACTGTTAAAAAACAACGAGTGCCACAATTTATCGTGGTAAAATTTTTGGCATTTTCATATCACTCCGGTCTTCAAATTATTTAAAAATTCAAATTATCTGATTTTAACCCTAAAATGCTTGAATGAATGTAACTTTGGCTAGTAAATCATTCATTCACTCATTTGCGTATGTGCTTTTTTTAAAAAACGAATCATAAAGATTTAATATAGTGTACAGGGTGGCACGCAACTATGTGTTCCCGCTCTGCACGCCTATCTTTACACCTCAAGTGCTAGTTCTATATACCATTCGAAAGAGCGTAAAATTCTCTGTTTGCACCTGTATTTTCAAGACTTTAGCTAGGATATCAAATGCAGGAGACATTAATGAAATAATTTTAACTTCAAAATGGTGCAGTTTAGTCTTTCTTCGTCATTCTATCACGCCCTTGTGCACTTATCCGGTGTCGACCATAAAAGTAAGTCCGACTAAAAGTGAATCGGATTTACTTTTAGCCGGACTTACTTTTAGGTACGACACCGGCCATGATTCGATACAAATGTTGCACACAGGGCTTGCAAAAAATGTGCACTTATTCGGTGTGTACTTATCCGGTTTCGACTGTACTTCTAATACAGTATTACCATACACAATCGCCACTCAGATAATATGCATTAATGTTGGGAATTTAGACATTTAAAATAATTTAATAAGAATATATATATTGCTCTTGTTCGTAAAATTTGCAGGAAAGTTTTCATAATTGTATGCAAAATTAATGATTAGAGGAGCATTTTACGATACTTATGATATGATTACAGAACGAGGCAAATATTTATTCAAAAAACTCGTACTCTAAAAAAATTTTGCTGTGCAACCCATTGCTGTCGATTGATATGTTAAATAGTTCGGCCTCTGATCGTATTGCTGCACCAGAAAAATTTATTCTGAAGCATGCTCCCAAGTTAAAGTCGACACTCGACGTTTCTCTTATTTCGATAATATTGCTTTGATTGTGTTCTTTATCTTCTTCGGCAATGTGAAGAATAGAAATATCATAAATCTTCAATGTTTGCTGTCCAAAACTTTGTAAAAGCTCGCTTCTAGAAACATTCATCCGCTTTAGTACCGTTTCAAGTTTAAATATGGCTTTCCATTCATTTTCCCACAATGCAATATAATATGAACGGAGGTGAGAAGATGTCAAGTCCATGGGAATAAGATAGGTAGATTCCATTATGTAAGCTTCCGCTCTATTGAAAGCGGAAAGATACTTATAAATAACTGAATACATATATAGAGGCCATTTTTTATCAATCGAATTCAGAAATGCTTCTTTGTTTTCCTGGTTTTGAGCGAAATATTCCATCATCTTTAATTCATAGTTGGTTTTCTCTCCAAAACCAAGCATATCGTCCAAACTGAGTTGACTGACAGGCACGCAGAGTGTGGACGTTGGCATGATGAACGTGTCGTTCAATAAAAACTGCATTTTTGTTGTTATTGGATTCTTCAGATACTGTTTGGTTGATAGCAAACACATGCGGAATGTCAGAAAACAAAAGACTACAACAAGATAACCCCAAAATGTCTTGACCACGATCAGTTTAAGAATCACACCGAGCTCCATTGAATAGAGCGCTTTTATTACCATCTTAAAACTTTTCTTCGACCATGTCATAATAACCGAAGCGGAATAAAGGTTATTACTTTCTTCTTGGTGCTTTTTGCTTGCTCCATTTGACTGTACCTGATCTGGTACCGGTGTGCTAAAAATATTTTTGTCACTGGAACATGAATTAATATTGAAATGCTTAAAATAATGCGGTAATTGTTAATTAGAATTAATGGTTAAAGGTCGGGCGTCAAGACTAGTTATGGAAAGTATATGCAGTGGGAGAATTGGCTCCCTGCTGAATACTTTAATCTACCTTGAAGGGTACTTCAAAGCAAAGCGCAAAGCATGTCGCCGCTAACGTCGTGCCCTTAAACATGCATAACTATCTACTGAATACTTACCCTGCATTCATTTTCTTCAGCCCCAAAATATGGAGGAGTCGTGCCAGAATATAACCAATTAGTTCCTGCAATAATTATTCTCTTTAATAACTTGAAGCAATCCAAATGTGTTTTGTTGGGGATTCGAATCCCCAACTGGGTCCCCAGACGCCTGTACAGTACAGCCATTTCGCAAAGCTCATGATTTCGTATGTGTGCTTTGTGTATTGCATGTGTGTGTTGCGCTTGCTTCCGGTGTCCCGTGTGCTACTTTATCCTCATTCTCTGTCTTTCGTGTTCAATCCTTTTCCATCTGTGTAAAAGTAAGTGGGTCTCGGTTCAACGACAAACAAATAACGGGAAGAGTCCGCCTAAAAACTCATATTCCTTCCCATAGTATATTTTCATTACAGATATTTGGATATTATTGTAATTATTTGCAGTTCAATAAACTATAATCCTAATCCCATGGCTTTTGAATATTTGATTACCTATCAGTTTCATATGAATCATTGTTTACACCGAAATATGGAGTGTAAGTATCGTATACTAAAGCCGAGACGGTGAAGTGAAAATAATGATATTGATGTTTTGCAAGGAAGGAATGTGGTACAGACGCATGTGCAGAAATGTTGCGCTAAGTTTTAACCGCGATGACAGCTCAATCGAAAGTAAAGCATGACCGACAGTGCGCCGTCATAGACGTTATTGCGGTTTAGGCGAAATATAACATTTCTATGCTTTCGCCAGTACCAAATTTCATCCATGCAAAACCATTTTATACTTCGATTTACATCCTACCGTTTGGATTATACGATACTGAAGCGCCTTGTTTTGATGCGAATGGCAGCACATTATTTGCACTTACTGTTCCGTCGACGTCATCTCCCTTAACCTCACGTTTATGTTAATTTAAACATTATTTGAATTTGCTACAACTGAACGCGTGCATTGTATAGTTGTAGATGAGTTTCACCTGGAAACTGCTGAGCTTAGAGCCTCTTATTACCGGAGTTTCTCGAAAATACGCCCCGGGCTAATTTACTATAAATAGCATTTTCGAGCCTCAAAATTTTCCTCTAAAATACGCCCGGGGCTTATTTTCGAGAAATGCAGTAATCGTAGTGTTTTGCCTTCCAATTCATAAAAATAGCATTTACATATAATTTATGAACATACTGTCCAAAAAGTAAACCTAATGCACTCAATAATACAGTAGAGCAGATAAACGCAACCGATTTCGATTTTTTACCGCGTATTTTACGATAATTTTATTTTGAAATCGTGTCGTACTATGATATAATATGCGTATTTAATTATGCCCCGGGCGTATTTTCGAGAAAAGGCAGAAAAAGTGGTATGTTTTTTGACGCAGTCGGAATGATTTGTGACCGGAAAATAAGCCCGGGGGCTGTTTTCGAGAAGGCTTTCGAAAATACGCCCGGGGTGGGCTTATTTTCGAGAAACTCCGGTATCAGTGAGTGACGAACTTGATCACTTACTGGAAAGGATATTAACATCCTGGAATGAGTATTTATCCCTAAATTTTTTATGAACAAAGAACATACTCATATTAACAAAATGCACCGAATTTGCTTAGTTCATATGTAAAAGGTCTAAGCACGACATGATGGCCCTTTCAATTATCAAAACAAGACGCTATAACAACTGAATCTTGAGTATTGTAAGATAAGCCCTATTAGGTCTTTTGCATTCACAATGTTAGTTCAACCCCCTATCCTCGTGTGACCTTAAAGCGGAAATATTTTGCTATTCCGCATAGTCTTGGAGGTTCGCCACGAGAGGACGCTGATTCAATCTGGTGTGAGTAAAAGAAGCTGCATAAAGCGGCCTTGATCTATAGAACCCCGATTTAATTAGGCATTGCATATAGCTAGGTCCGTGGTGCGTCCTCCGATAACAAACAGATAAATAAAGATATAGATGGTCTGTGCAACAAAGAAAAAGAGAATATCAAAGAAATACCGAGACAGCGCCGATCATAATGACGAAATCGAGCCCCAACCACAAGCCTAATGCGCCACCAATTGCACCTGCGAATGTTTCGTACGTCCAAGGCATTTTCTCTGTGTACATAGCATAATCAAACTTCTTCACTTGTATTTGAATTATTGCTTCATTTTCTCTTTCAAGAGGTATTTGCTTTTCCAAGTCAACTTGATATTTCCACTTCTCGCAAGGTTTCAAACATTGCTGGATACATTGCATATCATCTTGCTTTGAATATTGCAAGCATGTATTGTAGATTGAAAAAGAGCATTCAGGCCCAAGTGGCAAATAGGGCAATGGAAGGGACATTGCTGTGCAATTACACTTCTTATAAATCATTTCACTTCGACATTGCCATCTGAAATGTATTTGGTTACATATAATTTCTTTGTGTCGTGTAACCGACGTGCACACAATTTTGATCGAATTGGTTGCGCTGTATTCGAACGAACAGAGTATTTTGAAAAAAGGGGGACGGAAGAAAGATCCTCTGAAAAGAATTAATTGTTGATTTTACGTAGATCGTAATTGGGGAGGGGGGGGAAGTTTTACAACGCTTTCCCAGCCGCCCTACGAGGCGTACATCTGTGCCATTTCTTCTTCCCAAAAAGCGTAAAACGCAACGGTGTTTAGCACAAATGTAAATATTCTTACCGACATTGATCTCTCTTATCATAATTTATGCACTTCGTCTCTTCTTTAACCAATGGAATCTTACGATATGCATCAATAGTGAATACTTTAAAGGTGGTTGAAAAACCATATTTACCTTCCATATTGACAACATCATCATACCAGTCAACAAACTTCTTCATGATTCGGCCAAAAAAATCCACGTTTAGAAAAGGCCTAAAGAAGATATTAAAGGCGAATAGCAAAAAATGTAAAGAAATTAATTTAAACACGAAGTCATTGAAGCTATAATATTTTTCTGTACACTCAAAGGAACCTCCTCCATGACACAGTTACTACAGACTGATAGAGCGTGACCCGGTTGACCAAGAACTCAAAACTTGGCAGAACACAGAATCAAAGTGAATGGGAAACTTGAATGCAGCCCTAGGATCCATCTTAACGACTATTGAGCAAACTGGGCATGTGAGATATGATTTTTTTGATCAGCGGGGTCACGTTGAATCAATAAAACTTCTAGTAGTTTTGAATATTCGTGTGAGATCTGAAACAGTCTCTCATGGTGAATGTCAAAGACGCAGTCTTCCTTCAGTCTCGTGACCTAGCGCCTTCAGATCACAACACTGTACCGAATTTTTAAGATATTAAAGCATGGCAAAAAAGTACTAGTGCTGTATTATACTATTTTCATTTTAAAAGGGCCCCTTTTGTGTCATTAAATTAGCAAAGAAAGTAGCTTTAATTAAAAAGTGGCCTTATTGAAGTAAAAATGGTGTATGTCTTCGTGGAAAAATCCCACATTTTTGACATTTGTTGCAAGTTGATAAAATTTTAGAAATTGGTCCATAACTCTTGACGCATCTTATAAGAGGAATTTTATCCAAAAATGATACCTTCTCAGCAAAATTTTAATTTATAAGTGGAACAATCTCTCTATCAGTCTAATATTAACTGTTAGAACAGAACTTTAATCTTTGATTAGTTCTGGTAATGAAACGGCTTCCAATCGATATTGGTTATTGTATTACCCCACTTTTGTCTAGTACTGTATAATTGTAACAGAACTCTTTCTAATAACTTTGATTATGTTCATTTAATACTGTAATAATTTGATAGCGAATTTTGCAGGAACTGAATGCCGAAGTGTTGCAGTTCAAAATACTCGCCGTTTTAAACTTGATAATGAAAGAAGAACTTACCATGGTGCTCTATCATAGGTTGGAAGAATCGACTGATTTATAATCGAGGAAATTTCTATATAATCTCCGGGTCTTTTAATTAGCTTATTTGAAAAATCCGCCTTGAAACACACGCGTATCTCGTTAAGGCAAGTATTTTCTATTATCGACACATTTTCCTTTATTACTACTCCATCAATTGCATAAACGTATTTTACTGATATCTGAAAGGCGCTCTTGAACTTTTCAGCAACTGCCAGCTTCAGTTCTTTGATTGTCACTCCTATTTGGCTCAATTTCTTCTCAAACTGGAATGCTGCATCATAATATTCTCCAGGATAACTATAATCTAAAAAGTCGATAGTTCCAGAAAACTTTGATTCAAAAAAATTAATCGTATTCAAATAATCAAGTTCGCAGCCTTCGACGACACTCAAATATGCCAGATACTTGAAGCATAATGCAAAAATTTCTGGAGGCCATGCAGCAGTATTTCTCAAAAACGCTTCTTTATTCATTAGAGTTTGTCCAAAGTACTCGTCCACTTTAACTCCATATAAAGTGTCGCTGATATCTAATTCCAGGGAAATTACATTCATCGGTAGAATTATTTCTGTTGATTTTGGGAGTTCAAATTTTTCATCATATGGAATGCTCATCTCTATTATAGGTGGATCAGAAAAAAACTGTTGAAAAAGCACAATGCACAAGATAACTGTAGCTAAAGAAAATATTAAATTAACAATAAATGAAAGTACTTTAAAGCAACTCCAGTTGGATGGTTTGATTGCTTTTATCGCCAATAGTTCGTCGCCAGCAGTTCTTTTTTCAATTTTATTCTTATTTATTGTTTGATTTTCTTTCTGTTCTTTATTTTGTTTTTTCAGGCGTATACGTCCTTGATTAATGACAGCATTACAACTTGATGGCTGCATGCTGAAAGAGAATTTGTTGTGACATGTGCATAAATTTGCAAGAGAGCGATATCAGAATTATAACAACTGAAATGTGCACTGTGCTGAAGATACTACCGTATCGTTTTTGAAGAATCACATTTAATCTGACCACCTGTTTTATCGCTACAAGAAATATGTGTGTGAATGATTTCACGGAAGTTTCACATTTAAATTTTCTGATAAGACGTAAAAGCAGTTACTAAAGGAGAGCGTCTTAATTCCGCGCCATTCCACGACGTGGGCGATACCAGTGGACGATTCGCAGCGGTTACAGGCAAAAATTCTGACGACTTCCACAGTACTCTTCACTAATTATTACTGTATTAGTCCCTATTCCGTTGATAAAGAAGAATAAATATGGGAAAGCTTCTATAAAATGGCATAGTTTATGTTCAGGCACTAAGACGGAGCACTAAATGAGCCACATGCAAGAAAGCCGTTCGTGAGTTTTTGTTTTTAACACACGGCTACCACGCCTAATTTAAAGTTTAGCGCTTAGCATGGTTGAACATTACAAAAAGAGCATTTTGTCATATGAGCATAATACGCATTTCATTAAGTCAACGTGACATCTTTCAATACCAACTCTATATTCCACTAAATGATTAGTCCTAGCTCCACTCTGTAATGCAGATTTGATCGTGCCCTCTGACAGTGATTAATATAAGGAATCCAAGAAAAACAAAATTCCTAAGGTTCGTGATCCATTGAAACGTGATTCTTTTCACTCTTTTTCGATGGCTACATACAATCTCAAAACTGTCTCGCAAAAATTTGCTTGTTATTGGCTTGTTCGAAAATTTTAACTTTCAAAATCTCATACAATAGCTGTTCATCCTCACCTCTTGGTAATCATTTTGATCAGTTTTGTCACGACTATAGAGATAAAGTTGATAGCCATAAGGAAATCTATTCCTAGCCACAAGCTGAGTGCTCCACCAAACGCTCCAATAAAACCTTCCATTTTCCAAAGATAAGTTTGCTCAAAAATGCGATAGTCGAATTTTGCGAGCCGAATTGTAATGCTACTATAATAACGCGAATCGGGATAATAAAAACCAGTTTCCTTTATTTCGTAATCCCAACGTGTGCAAGGTTTCAAACAGTCGCACATCCATTCGTTATTTGCGTCATAAATCGAGCAATTTCTATAACTCATAAGTGTGCATTCATCGTTAATATCCTCCAAAGTTGTCCAAGATGTCGCTGTACAGTTGCACAAATTTTTGATCATTGATGCGCGGCATTGTGCACTGCAAAATACACCATTTTAATCTCAAATATCGTGGCAAAACTTCTTTTACATAATTTTTCCCTCGAAAGGGTACCGTTCTTTGTACATGCGTACAATATTTCGTACGTATTGGTAAGGTTGAACTGGATTTATAATACTCCGACTGCTGTCAGCCGACTATGAAAATTCAAGCGCGCTTAAACATATTCGATCGTAATGAGGCACGGTTTGCCTCACTCACTCACTTTAACTCACGCTGAAAATAAAAAGAAAGGGGGTACCCCTAAATTTAGGGTCATTAACTTTTATGACACATAATTCCTTCAGCGCGGTGATGGTAACAAAAATTTGCAAAAAAATCCGTTCAGTCTATGCAAATTTATTCAAATTCAAAAATCAGGGAATTATTTGGGACAAGCTGTATAACTTACCGACATTCTCCCATTGATCGTACTTCCGAACATTGCTGCTGGTCGTTAATAATGGGCATAAATCGATACACTTGAATAACATCGTATAAAGTATAAGCGCCAAAGCCGGTCCATCCCAAGTAATAATTCTTTCTCCGACGATAATCATTACCCAAGAGCAAAGCTTGATCGTCTGAATTATTACTAACCAGTATTTTCAAATCCATGTGAAAATCAGCCGACGGAGCAAACAAAAGCTTATATCTGCAATTAAACTAGAGTACAGGCTAACGACACAAAAGTTCGTGACACATTTTGAACGATAATTTGAATGGATAAATACATCGCTAAATTTTCGCAAATTGACCATTTAAATGATGAGAAAAAGTGCTATAAAATGGTGTACAGTCAACTGTGTTTGTAACGTCGGTCTTTGGCCGCCCTTGGTTGACGTTATAAAGACTGCGACGTTATAAAGATAAACGATATAGAAGCAGTTGACTGTATTTGCTAAAATTTAGCGATGTGTTCGTCTATTCAAAAAATCGCTCAAAAAGTGTCCACGGATTTTTGCGTCAACCTGTAGTAAACTAGCTTTGTTTCGAAAGATTCAAGGTAATAATTCGGCTCTAATTAAGCAAACGGCAAGCAGCAAATTTCCGAGATGAATCAACTCTTACTACTAAGTAGAAAAGGAATAGATAACAGCTTTATGACCAAGGTAATGGGCAATAGTACGCCCTCCATGTACGTACTTATTCGATTTCGCGCCAAAGATGGATAAAAAGAGCTAAGCGCAACATATTGCATTCATATTGACCCAGCCTCTAGAGTGTCGAAAATTTGCAGCCCTAATGAAAGAAAGTACAACATCGTTCACTATAAAGGTAAATCACCGTGATACGCATTATGGTATTATCAGCCAGCTTAAAGCCAATTCTATAATTTTTTTAAAAAGCTTTTGACCCATTAGTATGTTAGAGGTTTTAGCTCATTCGGTATGTAGATGGCAAATGCATTCATATTTAAGAAAATTAGCGCGCAGATTTACATACATCTTGTATAAAAAGAACGCCTCTTTGGCACTACTCTCTTTCCGTCTAAATTAGTTTCAATGATGCCACGGTCGCATCTGGAGATATCTCGATCTTTCCCTGCTCTTACTTTCTATGAAAAGAGACGGAATAGAGTTTTCCTGTTTCTTGCCCAAGTCGATATAGTGACAACAAGAGTAAGTAAAACTGAAAAACTCACTTATCGTTATCAAACAGTGTATCATTCAGAACAATCTTCAAAGACATTAAATCAACGTCTACAATAATCGTCTCTTCTTGTGAAGTGATAACTAAATCCGAGAAGTTAATATTATAACATATCCAGCTTGAACCGACAAAACTTGTTTCATAGTTGTAAAATGATGAATGCATCCGTCCATCATAGGTAGTATAGTGAGCTATTCCAAGGTTGAATTTTATTGCGATAGCTTGCCCAACCGCTTGCGTTAACTCGCGGATACTGATATTTAACATATTGATTTCTTTTTCCAGTGTACTTCCCGCTTCCCACCATTCCTTATTTTGCAACTCTATCTGATATTCCGAAAAATTCCGTTCAGTGTCCATAGTCCATTCATTATTTTCAACAAAGTGCAAGTGCGATACATAATTATAAACAACTAAAAGCATGGCAGGAGACCAGTAGCTTCCGTTAAGAAATGTTTCCTTATCATGATGCTGATTTTCAAAGTACTCACTGACTTCTGCATGTAAATATTGATTCGCATTTTCAGTGGTGAAATTTTCATCAAGCTTGCTAAAGTCTATTTCATACAGTGGCAAGCAGACTGTAGACGACGGAAACGGAACATTTCTATTTTTGTTGACAGCAATTTTCGTAGTAGTCCCTCCATTGATGTATTGAGATAGGAGATCCCTGCAACCTATAGTTGTAAGAACAGAAAAAAGGAGCAGAATTGCTGCCCAGAGTACTTTTTTAGCAATCCATTTGAAGAAATGGAGATAATTCTGTGTTGGAATAACAATGTCAATGTCAATTTTTTTCAGAATATTTTTCAGTTTGATGATTGCAGCATGCAGATATTTGTTTCTGATCTGTCCTCCATCCATTTCTTTCATTTGAAGACTTCGTTCTTTGTACTGTTTATACATTGATGAATACTTGTTCTCCTTTATACTTCCTTATAGGAATACTGAGTGGTAAATAGCGAACACTGAAATTCGAGCACATTACTCCCCGCTGTTTGAAAAAGCGTAGATTTTAAGGTGAGATCAACCATTTAATTAAAAGCGCGCGATCAAAGTGAGCGGATTATTACAGTAACGCACCCCAGTGATTGGTTGGCAGTTTATAAAGTATCATTTTCGTCGGCTACGATCCAACAACGTAATTGCTCGCTAACTTTTTCACATTTCGTTTAGTAAAGCTTCCCATGCGGTTTTCTCAGTTTTCCGAGCAAAACTCACTGAAGGGTTATGACTACCTTTCAGTTAATCGAAGGAAAAGCATCATTAGCCTGTTTCTATCTGTGCGCTAATACGCACACTAATTCTTGTGAGTAATTCGCTAGCTAATAGCTCTGTACCTTCGCTCGGTTTATGAGACCGTGTCATGTGACGCTAATTGGAGCTATCGAAATTTGCACGGCTCTAATGCAATTCTAGCTACGCTTCACTTAGCGTCATATGACACTGTCTCATAAACAGAGGGTAACGCCAAAATCTATTAGCAGGTGCTCTATTCGTTTGGATTTATATGCTTATTAGAGCATAGATAGAAACGTCCTAATGACGCTTCTCCTTCGATTAATTCGAAGTTGTATCTCACACCTCAGCGAGTTTCGCTCAGAAAATTAGAAATACTGCAAGTGTTGCTTAAGCAAAGAAAATGTAAACAAATATGCGAATTAACGTGCACCGACTTTGGACTGAATATGAGAATTCTTCCTTAACAAATTTTTTACATTTTATGCTGTTGAATAAGCCATCATTAGAGCTTCTGCGATACCTCTTAAATGTGAGTTGCGAACAAGTCTCTTGCCAACAGTACCTTGACAAAAGCGTTAGGAAATGCCAAGATGATAAGCTAATCTTAAACCTCATGCATTTTTCTGAAGACTTCCAACCTTTCCTGAAATGTGATATAATAATGCAAAATGACTGG